>JAVIWB010000311.1:0-150464 GCA_031893035.1 Dermolepida albohirtum | reverse complement strand
GATGAATGTTAACGTCTTCAGTCATTTATAATACCTTGAATAGTTGTTGAATATAATTATTATTATCAATTATATCTGGTTTCTTAGCATCATCTGTTCCAGCATTTTTATAGGCTTTATAAATTATATTTGTATTCTTAATATTATTTTTATATTCATCTTGAGTATTTCTACCAACTGCTTTCAATCTATTTTTATATTCTCTGAAGGATTTGTAATCACATAATTTTGTTGGAAAACAAATACCATTATTATTAATAGTATAGAATCCAGTTTTACTGTAATTATTTAAACATTCATTAATTGTTTTGTCAACAAGAGTAACATAATTTTCCAAATCATTTATTATACTTTTACGAATAATTATTTCACTATAACTACAGAACTTATGTAGATTTCATTCCAGCTGGTATAAATGTACCAGTGTGTTGAATATTCAGTGTGTTTCAAAAAGAATATATAGGAAGGCGTAGAAGCGCGGAACAAGTAGTAACGGTTTAGCAAGCGATCGCAACAAAGATTAATTTAATTAGTTTCAGCATCGGACAGTTTAATAGCGGCTACCACAATTATTATTGTTATACAGCGTGTTTCGAAAAGAATATACCTATTACAAAGTATTATTTTGTCCAAACTATCGATCGCTCCGCCTCGGTTCAGCTATTGGAGAAACGAGTACATAGTCTGGTTTATTTAATAGCTGCTAGATGTCAGTTGTCTTGTTTTTCTTCGTAATCGTCATATGTTTAAAATGGCTACTCGGCAGCAGAAATCATTTTGTGTTCTCGAGGTTGCGGAGTGCAATTCCGGAATTACAGTGCAAAGACGTTTCAGGTTGAGCTACCAAACTGATCCTTCGAATGGGTAGAACATTCGCAGATGTTATCGACAGTTTGTAGATACAGGATGTGTATGTAAAGGAAAGAGTCCTGGCCGCCCTTGTGTTTTTGAAGAAAATGTTGTTCGAATTCAAACTGCTTTCCAACGTAATCCTTCAAAATCATCTCGTCGTGCCAGTCGGGAGTTACAACTGCCTACAACAATAATTTGTCGTGTTTGGAGACGTCGGTTGGTTACGAAATCGTAAAAGTTGCAGTTGTTACAAGCTCTGCGTCCTGATGACAAACGGAAACGTGCAGCTTAACGAGATTCATGATGCTATTGACAATGATAACACTTTCGCACAACGCATCGTGTTCAGTGATGAAGCGATTTTCCATGTTAGTAGACTGGTAAACAAACACAATGTTCGAATTTGGGGCCTACAGAACCCACATGCAGCCATTGAATATGTACGAGATTCGCCTAAAATCAATGTGTTTTGTGCGATATCCCGATCATCTGTTTACGGCCCACTTTTCTTTGATGGAAATACGGTTAACGGTCAGTAGTATGTCGCTATGTTACAAAACTGGTTGTTTCCGAATCTGCACGAAGACAACTTCATTTTCCAACAAGACGGGGCACCCCCTCACTGGAGTCGCCAAGTGCGTGAATATCTGAGTGAAACTCTACCGAACCGTTGGTTTTGACACCCTGTGACTTCTTCTTTGGGGTTTCGTTAAACACAACGTTTATGTACCATCACTCCCACAGAACCTGGAAGAGTTGAAGAACCGAATCCATACTGCCATAACATCGGTGACGAAAGACATGCTTGCCCGAATATGGTAGAAATTTGAGTATCGATATTGTTCGTGTCGCTGATGGAGGACATATTGAACATCTGTAATCTGAACTTGAGAGATTCGTAAATATGTGTGTAAAGTTTCATATTCGTATGTCTTAAAGTTTAATAAATATATGCATTCGAGATACCTATATTCTTTTTGAAATACCCTGTATATTACATGCTGCTGTCTATGTCTTCCTTCTGTAAATAATTTTTCTGCTAAATCTGTTATACCACTTTTCTTACGTGCGTGATCAAATATATTAAGACTACGTGTTCTCAATTCATATCTGTATATATTAAAATAAATAAAGGCTTTACATAATTCTTTAATTACTTGAATATCTTTTTCTAATTCATTACCATTTGGTAAAAAATAATTTATTTCTGTAATTCCATACCAAATATTATTTCTTAAGCAATTGTTGATTTATCAGATCCAGACTGACCTATAATTATTACCCTTTTTGTTTGTGATAATAATTCACCACCCATTTGTCTTTTAATCAATGATCTCAATCCAAAATTTATATTATCCTTATTATTAAATAACTTTTTCTTTGGTCGACCGTATTAGTCATTAGTATTTACTAATAATTAAACGTCTGCGACTGAGAAGCAAAGCTTCGAATAAAATGTATAAAAATATATTATAATAAATATGAGTAATGTTAGTGTTAAGTATTATACACATTTACCAAAGTCAAGTAATTCAAATATATTAATAAATAAATTAATAGCAAAGTAATTAAAAAAATATAATAAATACAAAAGATCAGTGGACTGCAATAAATGATGCAAAAAATTATAATAAAATAAATTTAGCAACTGAATATTTAAATAGATTGTCTAAAGAAAATTTATGAAAGAGAAAAAAATATCACAAAAAACTTTAAATTCAGCATTAATATTAATTAAACAAGATCCAAAAATAAAAGCATCTGAAATAAATCCTGATACATCCACAAGTTCCCATTCCCATATAAATTCAAATAGAGATCGGTCGCATTCGTCCACAAAAGAATACAAACAGATTAAAAGACAATCCAAGCACATGAGATGATCAAAATTTTGATGGCAATTTTAATAAGTCTGTAAAATCTTTATCTAGTAAATAATGTCATTGATCGATATTACAGATAAAAATCAATTGGGAATTATACAAAATAAAACTAAAGCTGATTGTATTGAATTTAATAAATTATCTGTTGGCTCGAAATCAAAAGCATCAGAATAACTATATATTGAAAATAGAATTTTAAAAGAATTAGGAATTGCGGCAATTGAGAAAATCAATGAAGAAATTAATATAAAAACAATAAAATTAATGTGCTAGAAGAAGAATTAAAAGATGTCAATCATTATGGTGAAGACAAAATCAATAATTTATTAAATAAACAACCAATCATTAGATATGTTGACAGACAAAGAGCAAAAAGACGTTTGTCAATCACCAATAGATGATACAGATTTAAAAACTAATCGATTGTATATGGAAAACAAATAAATCAAATTGTTATTTATACCAGGCATACTAATTTTTATAATCTTAGAAATATTTTATTTATTATTATTATATCACCAGCATAGCCATTATTTACAATCCCACTTTTGTTAAATATTGTATACTTATTTGAAAATAAATCTACTGAATAATTATTATAATAGTTTATTTCATTTCCAATTAGTATATCCAAGATTTTCTTATTTATATTAAACTTAACAAGACAAACATTTCCATATACATACATATACATATATGTACATGTTCCTTAAAAACATTTGTTTACTAATATGAAATATAAAATACAAATTTTGAACATCTAGTCTATAATATAAATTACTATAATTTGAATACTTTATTTGACTATTATTATCATGATTAAATATTAATATGTGATATACATTATTTATTAATTTATTATTGAAGTTTAAATCGTAAAAAAATATATTAAGTTCATTAATTTATTCCATGAATTAACATCTTTTACTTGTGTAGTAACAAGAATCTTGATGTCAACAGAAATGAATCCTTTATTTAATGTAATTTTTAATATTAATCCCTGTGTCCGAATCAATCTATAAATAGCAACTGAATATATTCTAAAATTATTCACCCATTTAGATTTTGTTATATATGAACCATTAGTATTTGTTAGAAACTTAATGTTAAAATTAAATGTTTTATTTTTATTTGGAATGCATATTATGTATAGTATGCGGTTTATGTATATTATTGTGTTTCATGATATTGTTTTATCTTTTATATAGTAATTATCTTTATTTTTTCTTATATGCAAATCAGCGCACATATACTGACCGGCAGCAACTTTTGTACATATTGTATGTCAGGGGACCGAGATCGGCCAACCTGACCGGTTGCGTCACTGTGTCTGCCGGGCCTAGACAACAGATTTATGTACTGGATATAGACAAGAATCTCAACCAATCGATGCCGTTATTTAATTTACACTGGCACCACTAGCGGTGAGGGAGATGAATTAATGTGAATGGCGGCGATTTTAAATAATTTCTGTAATAATTATTAGTGATAGTTATTTCTGATACAAGTGTCAAAAGTGGCATTTCATCTTGTGAGTAGGAAACGAGCATGGAGTGTAAGTTACGCAAACCTACAAACAAAATAAAATGACTTTTAACACTCATAATATACATTTCACGTGCGATTTATAAATTTAAAAAGAAATTCTCGGCTGTCTTCGATAGAATTGAAGAGCACGTCAAACAAGCCATATATGTTAAATTGATGGGGAAACTAAACTTAAAAGAAACAAAAGAAATACAAAAAAAACATTGAATTGTGTTTAGTGTTAAAAGTAGGTAATTTTTTTCAGCAGTATAGAATTTTTTTTTTTTTTTGACATGTTGCTTTATTTACAATCTACATACATCATTACAGAGTATTAAGTAAATGTGTTACAAGTTTTAGGCGTGAAAGGGAAACATCCATCGATGTTTCACCTTATTCTACATTGGTTTAGTTATGAAGTAGGTCTTGGGGCCAGGTTCTAGCAAGTCTTCTTGTGACGGGTCCATCATTGTATAGCTCCTCTATTAGGTTGTTTTCGTGTTGGATGGTGCGTTCCTTATGTGATGTCGTGACTCGTTGGATTTCGTCCTTGATGAAGGGAATATTCAAATCATGGTGAAGTGTTTGATTACTTACGTACCATGGTGCATCTACTATTGATCGTAGCACTTTAGATTGAAATCTTTGGATGATATTCAGCGATGATGGTTTTGCACATCCCCATAGGTGGAGTCCATAGTCCCAGATAGGTTTTAATATGGTTTTGTATAGGATGATTTTATTTTGGATATTCAACTTCGATTTTCGTCCTAAGAGCCAGTACATTTGTCGGTATTTTAGGTCAAGCTGTCTTCTTTTAGTTTGGATATGCTTCTTCCAGGTAAGACGTTGGTCAAGGTGTAGGCCAAGATATTTTGCGTCTGCTACTGTTGGTATGCGTACGTTGTCCATTGTTACAGGTGGGCAGGTGTTGTGTCGATTTGTAAATGTTATTTGAGTTGATTTTGTCTTGTTTACTTTTGTTCGCCATCGTGTGTACCATTCGTTAAGTATATTTAGGTGTTGTTGCATGTTTTGGGAGGCTGCTATAGGATCTTCGTTTACCGCAATTACCGCTACGTCGTCAGCAAACGATGCAATTGTTGTGTTGTTAGTTTCAAGTAAGTCAGCTGTGTAGAGTAGGAAGAGCAGGGGCCCAAGAACACTACCTTGTGGAACACCAGAGTTTATGGGGCAGAGGTTTGACTGTTGGTCGTTGAATTTGACACGGAAATGTCTGTTTGATAGGTAGGATTTGACTAGAAGGAAATAGTTACTGGATAGTGCACTTTTTAATTTATAGAGCAGCCCCTTGTGCCAGACTTTGTCGAACGCTTGGGAAATGTCCAGGAATACAGCGTTGCAGTATTTCTTTTCTTCGAGACTTTTTGAAATTTCATTTACGATTCGATGGACTTGTTGGGTGGTGGAGTGGTTTTCTCGAAAACCAAACTGATGTTTTGGTAGCAATGTTGGGAGATCGTGATCTGCGTAGATCCTCTGTAGTAGTAGTCTTTCAAAAACTTTGCTAACTATTGGAAGTAGGCTGATAGGTCGGTAGGATGTTACTTCATTGGGCTGTTTACCTGGTTTGAGAATCATAATAATTTCGGCAAATTTCCATATTACTGGGAAGTAGGATAGGCTTAGCATGCGGTTGAATATGACTGTCAGCAGAGTGATAACCTTGAGAGGAAGTTGTTTTAATATTTGGCCTGTTATTAGATCATAGCCTGGGGCCTTTCGTACGTTGAGTTTGTTTATTTCTTGTTGGACTTCTCTGGGAGTGAAGCTTTTAATCGAGAGAGTCATTGGGCATGCTGCATCGATGAATTCTTCCACTTCTTCGTCAGGAGTTGCTGGTTCAGTTTGTAGTACATTTGTTAGGTACATTGCAAAGATGTCCGCTTTTTCTTCATTGGAGCGGGCCCACTCGCCGTTTGCTTTGCGGATGGGAGGGATAGTTGTGTATGGTGCCTTCAGTTTCTTTGTCGCCTTCCACAATGTCTGGTCGTTTACTGCGAGGTTTGTAATGTATTGCTGGAAGGTGTCATTGTTTGCATCTCTGATGGCTGCTGCTAGTTGTCTACGTAGTCTATTATAGATATGTTGGTCTATGTTATTTCTAGATCTTTGCCAGATTCTCCTCGCCCGCCGTTTTTTGGCAATGAGTTGACGAATATGCAGAGGCACATTAGTGGTTGGTGTTGGTTCGCGTTTTGTTTGCGGTGTAGATTGCCAGGCCGCTTTTTGTACTAGTGTGGTAAAGTATTGAGCTGCAGTATCTACGTCATCTGGAGATTTGATCCGCTGGTTAAGATTAGTGTTTTCTTCTAAGTAGGATTTAAAGGCAGACCAATTGGTGTTGTTTGTAGTAAGCCAAGGAGGGGATGAGTTGTTTATAACTGTGGTACTCATGTTATTGATAACCGGTGTATGATCCGATGAGAGATCATAGTTAGACTCTATTAGACAGTTGTTTCTTGTTATTCCTTTACTTATATAAAAATCCAGTAGGTCTGGGAGTTTTCGGGGATCGCTTGGCCAATATGTAGGAATTCCGTTTGTATGGCAACCATAGTTATTATCAGTCATTGCTTTCAATAGATTTCTTCCTTTTGTTGTTGTCTTGAGCCCCAGTGCGTATGTTTCGCATTCCAGTCTCCGCCGGCTATAAATCTATTACCAAGTGTTTGAAAGAATATTTTGTAGTCATCTGTTGAGATTGCGTGACGTGGTGGGCTGTATAATGCAGTTATATTGAAATGCCATGGCTTTGCATTCACGAGAACGCTTGCAGCTTGGATTTTTTCTGTTTCATATTTCGGTAATTCATGGTGCTAAATACAGCTGCGGATAATTATTGCCGATCCACCATGGGCTGTACCATCGGGATGAGGTGCGCTGTACGTAGTGTAGAGTGGAATACTGAACGTGGTTAGATTGGTAAAATGGGTTTTTGAAATGAGTAGAATGTCGATTTTGTTTATGTTTAGGAATGTAGTGACTTCTTGCTTGTGGTTAAGTAAACCATTTGCGTTCCATGTGGCAATTCTTAGTATATTTAAGAATTTCTCTGATTAATGACTTGTGTTAATAAGTTAAGTATCATGCTGTTTTGGCTCATGAGCTGTGAGAACATGTTCTTGAACTCGTTTAGGAATGTCACTAGTTCTATGTTAGTAGAAGGTTCTGGTCTGCAGTTGTCTTGATTTGCTGTCATGTTTGCATATGTTCTTTGATGATTGTTTAAAGTAGTGTTTTGTTGGTTTGTGTCATTACGTGTATATGAATTGTTTCTTGTGTTTGTTTGCTGCTGTTGGTTTCCTCTTGTTGGTGTTTTTCTGCTTGCGACTAATTCTGTGTAGACTGCACAGCCCTTATAGTTGGCTGGGTGATCTTGTTGGCATAGTACACATTTAGCCGGAGTGTTCCTAGGCTTTTTACAGGTTTTTGTATCATGTTGTCCTCCACATTTAACACAGTTGTATGGTTTGGTACAATACGTTTTACTGTGTCCGTATGCTTGGCATCGTAAACATTGAATGATTGAGTTACTTTTTCTTGGTGCCTCAACTATTATTTTGGTATGGCATAAGAATTCTATGTTAAATATGTCTTTGTTATTAATCTTAGGCTCAAGATCTACGTAGAATAGCGATAAAGGTTCCTTGGTTAGTCTATGTCGGATGTTAGTTATGTTGCGAACTTTATGGCCAGCTTTTTCTAGTTCTCTTGTGATGTCTGTTGTAGGTATGGAGTGATGGATATGTCTTATTACCACTCTATAGGCACGTTCTTCTTTGATTTGGTAGGTGTGGTGAACGATTCCTTCTTCTTTTAAGTGCCTTACCAGCTTTCGATAAGTGTCTATTGTGTGTGTTGTTATCTTGACGGTGTCATTTGGTAAGGTTTTATTTTAGTAGGTTTCTTCTTCCACTACTTGTGCGAAGTTATCGATCATATCTTTAAAGTTTTTGACACCATATATGAATATTGGAGGGGGTTTTGGTACTATCTGTGGTTTTCCTGTCTCTATTTTTTCATTGCCATCTGTATTTGACAGCGCATTATACCGATTTTGTATTTTTGTTGGTGGTGAGTTTGGAGATCCTGGTTCGTTGCTCTGTTTTGTATATTTGCGTTTTTTGACTACTTGCCATGTGTTTTTATTTTGGGTCCCTTCTTCGTCATTATCACTAGAGTCCTTGTCTGCGATTTCTGGAGGTCTAATTGAAAGTTTTAATTGGCTATTTGGGGCCTGCCCTATAGTAGATGGGTTGTTTGGTTTATAATAAGCGGGTTGAAGTGGCATTGTGAATGATTGTGGTTGTAATGGAAGGTTGAATTGGTTTTGTGGATAGTTTGGTACAGGAATGTTTATCTGTTGCCAGTACATTTGATTTTGTGAATTTTCGGGTGTGCATCCTAGTGGCGGATATTGTTGAGGAGTTGGGTACATGTTTCTGGGTGTTGTTAGTAGTGGGCCTGCTGCTTACCTGGATTTTCTGCTGCTACAAGCATCACTTGCATATGAATTTTTCATTGCAGGAAGCAAAAGCCGGTACGCCACTGGCACTTAATAATGTTATCTTTTAACTGTTGTCTGTTAGTTGTTTGTTTTTATTTGTGGTCACTTTTTGTTATCACACGTACGGAATACGTCCTTACTCTTTGATATTCTAGCGAACACTAGTATAGAATTTAAAGCACAATTTTTAATTCTGCTACAACGAATTAGAGATGCCCATTTTGATGTCTACCATACAAAAAAAAACATTTGCATAAGGAAATAGTAAAAAAAGGAAAATGTATTGATAAAATTTTTATTTACTACACTTTGTTTATTACATTACACCAACATTTTAAGTGCTTTTATTTTACTATTTCTAATCTTAAACTTTTTATATCTGTCATGTGCCACTTTCTTAACAACATCGTTTAACTGAAAAGAGTATTTACCTTTTAGAATTAAATTAACATTGTTTACATATGTATAAATGTAAAATTTTAAGAAAATGTTAATAAAAATGTCAAATAAATTATGTTTTCTACAATGAAACGTATTTATAATATTTTTCTTCATTATGTTGTAGAGTCTGTCTTTTAACATATTCAAGTGGCAATATTTTGAAAGGTAATAATCTGCGATTTGTGCACATTGATTAAAAAGTATTGTGAAAGCGCACGTTTATTATACTGACGGGATTCTATTAATGAATGCTCAAGTGAACTTTCTGTTGAAACTAAATATTCCTTGCAATGCTTGCATTTAATAGTTTTTAAAATTTTTCTGGCCATGTATCCTGATACATATGCATGTGTTGGACTCAGTTCTAGTCTATTTTGAGGGATTAATGTAGGGATATCTATGTCTATATTATCATAAGATTCTTCAGGTACATCGCACTGCAAAAAGGATCTTAAATTATTTAAAACACTGCCATCATCTTCTTCGCAATTGCCTGATTTAGAATGCACTGCAGTAAGATTATTAATCAGTAGTGATTTTAAAGAATTCTTAAATGCTGTGCAAGATGGGTTCACATTTCTCACTCCGTGGCTTCGTATGCACCCAAAAAAATTTTCCACAGGATCTTGATTTACGTTGCGTGGGCATAAAAATTTGAAACCAACTTTGTTTAACTTCTCCCATACTCTCTTAAATCCTTGGAGTGTTTCGATCCAATTTTTAATACTAGGTGGAACAGATTCCTTTCCTTTAGGTGTAATAAATTTCATACTTTTGAAAATTAGTATTGCGTCATTCCAAAAATTCATATGGGTTGAATTTTCTTTGACAGCACAACGTAAGGTTTTGCCATGACTTGCTTCTATCGCAGAACCATTAACACTGTCAAATACTTGGTCCATAAAACTTAAGAACTCTGCTGTGTCTAGAGCACTATCCGGAAGGATTTTTGCTGAAAAACAAGGATTTATTAGATTTATAATTAATTAATGGAGTAAGTAGGCATACCATATTTCACACTCCAGCGCATAGTTGATGAAACTCTATGCGAAAAAACCTGTACTGCATAACTAACCTTCATTTTCTTTACTTTATCTTTGTAAATATGATAATCACATAATCTATTTAGCATTCGTGTATTTTCATCACCTACATCTGCTTCGTATAATAGTTTAATATGCTCCCAAGAAGCAATTTTCTCTTGATTTTTTACAGTAAATTTTATATTTGCTTCAAGCATATTATTCCGGATGCCCTTAAGCAAATGTGGTGGATCATAGAAGGGAATAATTTCCTCACCATCAATAATGCTGAACCCTAATAATTGATTTTCTTGGCCCCTTTGTTGAAATTTTCGGTTTGTCTCATCTTTCAACATTTTGATAGCTTTCACATTTGTCGAATGTTGATCACAAACTGTACAAATAACTCTGAGACCAATAGCATGCAGTTCTTTGATTATTAGTTTAATATTTCGAACTAAATCTGGAGCACTCATTCCACCTTCTGCAAAAAAAAACGCAATCGTTTGTTTCCATTTCTTTTTTAGTCCCCTTGCCATAAATAGTATTGCATGATCAGCAAATTTCTTCTTTCTTTGCTCTTCACCAGTATCTTCGAAGCCTTCAATGTTGTCTTCTTTTGTATTGTAGGTTAGTAATGGTTCCAGTGACATTTCATCAAAAATAAGGGAACAATATCTGTCTAATGGTGACATGGACTTCACAGAATGGTTGATGCTCCTCAGAACAGCATTATTTAACCCACATTTAAAAGGAACTTTGCTTAACATTGTCATCAGAGTTTTACGTGAAGGTAAAGCAAATGTTCTCTGTAAAATACGGTATCCCTTCGGAGATTGTTTGAGAAGGTGTAGTGCAAATAACTTATCTTCTAATCTATAACGACGAGCCTTAGTTTTCTTTTTTTGCAGATTTAGTTGCGAAGTTATAAATGTATAAGTAATTTTATTGACTTTACTTCTCAAAACTTCCTCAGAGTTAGCATATTCTAAAGCCTCTTCTAGTCGAGTCCTAGTGCTAGCCATTTCCAAATCTAAGCGTCTAGCAGACTTTCTTATATTTCTGGCAAAATGATATAATTTTCTAGCTCTCGGGGTTAAATTTACTTCTCTGTTAGTGTTCACCAAAGAGAGTATATTTACTTTTTTTCTGAAATCTGAATTTTTAAATATATTGTAAATATCAAATTCTATATATGCTGACTTCCAAATTAATAACTTACAACAAATACATAATTATTACCTTTACGAGAACGCGGTGTTGTTGGAAAATCAAAATTACTAGTTGTTGGAATGCAGATTTCTCTTTGAGGAGTTGAAACAATTTCATTTGCATCTGCAATGTACATGTTACTCTATTAATTTTTTGCGGCATATTTGTCTATTTGTTTACCTTTGACGTGTGATGTGATTTCTTCCATCGATTTCCCCATATTTACCAAAGGTGACCTCCTTGAAACACATACTGAATTTTTGCTTTGTAGATCATTCTTTTGTGAATCTACAACATAATTGGTACATATAAAACATATGTTCATATATAACTCGACACCATAAAATAGAATAGAAAGAACTACATATGTATGTATACTTGACATAATCATTATTTATTTACCTTGAACATTACACGGTATTTCTTGTTTTCTCCTTACTTATCCCAGGTAAGCTCGTTGAAAACGATACATTTTCAATTGCTACAGTAGGCTGATGTGAACCTGCAATATTATGTTTATAAAATTTATACTATATATTATGTATTATTGCAAATTACTTGGAAGATGTAAGGTTGGAATACTGTCACACTTTATATTTGTCTTATTGTTGCATGTTGGAAATTTGTCATGTTCAGAAAAGTGCTTATCACACACACGATAAGACTTTCTTTTCTCAAAGAAAATCTTCCGATTGATAGCATCACACCATTTCTGAAAAAGCTAAAAAGAAATACATTATAAAGGTTTCTGTCAAAAATTAACGGTAGCTGTGGAACTGTTCATTTCACCAGCCACTTGCATTTGCATATATAAATAATAAAGTTGTATCTGGAATGATATTCTCACTTTGATTCTCACCTCATATTCTTTTGGTAAAGCATGCATTATGGATGTTTTTGAAGTCTCTTTACAATTCGGCACACAACACGATCCCGCGCCCATTTTAATGTCTTAAACACCACAATAAAACTAATAACTAATTAAAAAGAAAAACTAAAACAAGAATTCTTAATGGACACTAATAAACTAAAGTACGTAATAAAACCAAATGGACGCGCCTAACAAATAAACATAACTATAAAAACTAATCACTAATTAATAATAAACTAAAACAAGAACACCAAATGGCCACTAATAAACTAAATACGTAATAAAAGCAAACGGCTAACAAATAAATATAATTTAACACCACGAAAAGATTAAATTACGTTTGAAAATTGATATAAACTATGAACAAAACCAGGAATAAACCAGAATTGAACAAAGAAACAACGTGCTCTATCACTCACAAACTTCGGAATAACTCGGTATTCTACGGCACATATGCCGGGAATTTTAAATTTTTGTCTAACAGCGCTAACAGCGGTGAGGGAGAAAACTAAATTCAATAACGTTTGAATACATGGAACATAACAAGGCATGCTGCCGGGTAGTTGCATGACGCTTCTCCAATAGGTGTAAGATCGACAGTGTCGAACATTTCCACTATATTGAGGGTGCAAGGGTACCTTGATGCGTTGAACGCGAAGCGAGGTATTTTGAACTGTTTCATTGCGTACGTACTGGAACATATATTTGTGCGTGTAGAACGATTGAACTATGTTTCTGTTTATTATTCTGTTTTATAGATATACACTCGTAGAATACATGCATCACCATATACACAACACGTTGATATTCGAAATAAAATTGCGTAAAACATTTATGTGTTTTACTTCAATTAAATAGGGCTCTCAAACCAGGGAGTAATATTATTTAGAAAATCATTATAATGTTTTTAAATAATGTGATATTTATTTGTTAAAAATCCTTTATTATTTGAGAATGGATATGTTTTCCAATTTGCTGTTATTTCATGATTTGTTTTATATACATTGGGATCTGGATTAAATGATCCTGCTTTCTCATTATAAAACATAATAAAGATTACAAGCATATGAAGAAGATAAGTTAATATTTATAGCTAATGTTGTCTTATTTAATAATACAACCCATTAGTGTAGAATATATTATTTCAGGTAAGTATATAATTTGTATTAAGGATTAATGCTTTATCTTATATCGATAACTCAATTGCTTGCTGATCCATTTAATAAGAATTACATATAAATATTCCATTACCTTTAATACATTGAGAAAGTTCATTAACTAATATTTGTGATTGAGAATAAAAATCAATTCTGAATACAATTGATTCACAATGAACTATATTTAGTTGATAAAATTTTGCCAACATATTCTTCATTAGAATTCTAATACCAATTCCTCCAATAGGAATCTCGTTAATATTTTTATAATTATCTTCGTTATCCTCTATATCATATTTTCTTCTTCTGATGAATGAGTTAATTAAGAAAAATGTATCAGCATAATCGATTGATTTTTTAATTATATCAGCATGATCTTTTTCCTTAAAAACTCATAGTTTAACAGATATCCTATTTATAATTCTTTGAATATTATAGTGTTTTGATAATTTAATTACTTTTTCTGTTGTATTACTAATTGCTAAATATAAATTAACATAATCAAGTTGTAATGTAATTGTTATTCCAAAATGAAATTCTCTTACTATTGATGTAGGTGATTTAAGAGAAATTTCAAAGGAATCTGTGTATTGTCGTAAAACATTTAATGAAGAAAATAATCCTTCCTTTGATAATAGCGACATGTATACTTCATAAAATATTATTAAATCAATATATAATTCATTTTAAAAATCTATTAGTTCATTTTTATTTGTGTCTTTTATAACACTTGTTGATTAAATTTATTGTATGAATGTATATACTCCTTTTTACATTACTAAGTGTCATCTTTTTTAAACTCTTTTAAAATATTTTTAGACTTCAAATATAATAGTAAACTGGTTTTGTTACTTTTTCATTACAATTCTTACAATTTGCAATTATTTTTAAGACATTATTATTAGTAATTGGTTGATATTCAGCAGTATGAATTTCTTGTTTTAATTTACAATGTTTTGGACATTTTATTATTTCATTATATTTCTTTTTATATTTTGTATATTTTAATATATCACAAGATTGTTTATATTGATCAACAATCACTCGTTGAAAATTATATTGTATATAATCTTTTGAATTTGGAATGAAATTTATATCTGAATAATGCTCAGAAAATTTTACAATTCAAGTTAGAAATATCATGGAATCATATCTTAAATTATGAATTTTGGTAGTTTTAAATTTAAGTTACACGAATTACGAGCAGCTCCTCTAAATTTTCCAGTAATATGATTATGATTTCTTACTTTATTCAAATCATTTGTAAAGTTTTTATTACAAATATAACAGATTCCGTAATTTTTGCATAATTTTTGGTGTCCATATTATTTCTTCTTTTTTCATTTTTTTAAATAAGTTTAAAGTCAAGTGTAATTGTATATGAATGATATAATTCAGCTCCACAAGATTTATATGATCTACTGTTATTAATTCCAGGCATTACAATATTAACTTTCCCTTTTATATTATACATAATTCAATATGTTCTTCAAACTTTTGTTTATTTTTAAATTTATTCTGATACTTAAACATGTATTCATGTGTTTGTCGCTTTTATTCATTTGTCCTTTTAATAATGCACTTAAATTAATTCCAACGCAATGTTCATCATATTCCAAAATGTTTATACGTTTTTCAGTTTTTCCAATTTTATCGCCTAGTATAAATAAGTCAACTGTAATATTATCTTGTACTTTGTATATATTAATAGATACATTTAAAAATATTTTAATACAATCTGTACTGTTAATTCTAATGGGTATTTCATATCAAGAACTTCATATCTTCTATATAATTTCTTGATGGTCTATCCGTATGATTTTTAGAGGGATTTAGAATACTTTCTAACGCATATTCAAAATATCTTAAATTTTCTTGTTTTTCGCATTTGAATCGATTGTTTCTTATATTTTTTTGCATTAATACAACGTTTTTTTAGTAGTTATTTAATTTGGTAATTGTTTGTTTATAAGTGCTACCACGAAGAGGAGTATATGTATATCTGATTGTAAATTTACATTTAAAATGCGATCAAATCTAATCTATGTATTTTTGCAATAAATTCTTCAAATTTTCAAGTATTTTTCATTTCTGTTAAAACTGGTTTGAATATAGTTTTGGTCACAATGAAAAATTTCTCTTCCATAAATCAATAACGCTACCAGATAAATCAAGTTCTTCACACGTGAGTGCCAAGCGGTTTTGATGAAAACCTTCCCCAGGAAGCCAAACACTTTTTTTAAAAAAAAATGAGTGTATTAGTGATAAAAACGATTTATGAGGTATCCCTAGTCCATTCTGCCACTTACTTTTTATTTTATACAGGCTTTTTTGTGTCGTACATATCTGTACGTCGTGGCACTGCATGACGGGTATGCATTTGTAAAAGTCACTGTTGTACAAAAACGTACGACGCTTTTATTCTTCTTTTGTTTATGTATTCATTCTATAATTTCCTGTTTTTTATTTTTGTTTGTTTTGTTTTTTATATATAGAAACAGTCCAGATATTAAAACAGCAAAACAGACAAAAATAGATGACTACTGGTTAAACTCTCCAACATCTATAACAAATCGATATGCTAGCCTAGATAAAGATAATAATGATGGTGAGAAACAAGATGTAGAACCGATCGAGACTAACGCATCGGATGTTAATGTACACAAACCGCCTCCAAGCTTTGTCAAAGGTGTCAAGAATATTTCTCCACTCATTGGGTTATTAAATAGTATCGCTGTCAACAACTTCAAAATCAAAATCTTAGGCTTCGATCAAGTTAAAATAAAAGCCAGTTCGACAACAGTTTACCCCTTAATAACAAAAGCACTCGAAGAAAAGAAAACTGAATTCTACACTTACAAATTAAAAGAAAACAGAAGTTTTAGAATCGTACTTAAATATATACACTACTCGGTTAACATAAATGACTTAAAAGCTGAAATCGAGAGACACGGACACATTGTGGAAAGAATTTGGAATATCAAACATTTTAGAACTAGAGAGCCACTGTCAATGTTTTTTGTGGATCTTAAACCTGATAGCAACAATAAAGAAATATACAACGTGGAATTTCTTTTGCAAAAATAAAGATTGACCCTCCAAAATCAAAAAGAGAAATACCCTAATGCGCAAGATGTCAACGCTATGGACATACCAAGGCATACTGCCAGCTCAGACCTGTTAAATGTAGGTGAGCCTACATACTGGCCAACAGACAGGAATAAGCAACCTGATCTAATCGATTTCGGTGCGACGAAAGGAATCTCAGATAATTTAATTAGCGCAACATCCTGTTTAGACTTATCGTCTAACCATTCACCAGTGAAAATCAACTTCAGTACAGAAGCTATTATTAAAGAAACTCCACCTTACATATGTAACAAGTGCACTGATTGGGAAACATTCAAAGAAGTTGTAAGTAGGGACTTACAACTAAACGTATCTTTGAAATCAGACGCTGATATAACTGCGGCACCTTACAAGAACAATCCAGAATGCGGCTTGGTATTCCACTCCACGTAAGGATTATTCAGTAACAGGAAGTCAATTGCCTGCGTTAATCAGGGAAAAAAATGTAAATAAACGTAGACTGCGTAAAATCTGGCAAAGAACGAGATGTGTAGAAGATAAAGCAAATTTGAATAAAGCAAGTCAGGAACTGAAAAGAATTCTTAGCAATACTAAAAACAACAACATCCAACACTATTTAGAAAATCTCTCCGCAACTCAAGCCACAGAATACTCGTTGTGGAAGGCAGTGAAGAAAGTTTATCGTCCACAACAAACCAATCAGCCAATTCGATCTGCAGAAGGCGATTCTAACTGATACGGGATTTCACTAAACTTTTCACTTCTTCTTCGTGTCCATTTGTTGATGGAGAGTTAGGTTGGAAGACAGTTTCCAAGTGATTTGCAAAGGCAATTGCCTTTGTTTTGTCATCTCTAATCCAGTGTCCCAGTTTGGATTTCAAAAAGAGCACGCCACTATTGAACAGGTATATCGATTCACCAATAAAATTATGCAATGCTTAGAGGATAAATCGTACTGTTCTGCTCTATTCGTGGACGTGAGCCAGGCTTTCGATAAGGTTTGGCACACTGGATTGTTGTATAAGATTAGAAAGCTTTTACCCATAAATTTCTTCCTCATTCTTAAATCCTATTTACAAGACCGCCAATTCTTTGTTAAATTCCACAATGAATACTCATCATTCCACCCCATAAACGCTTGAGTTCCGCAGGGGAGTGTTCTGGTGCCTCTTCTTTATTCAGTATACACGTATGACTTACCCACATCCAACAACGTTTTAATAGCTACATTTGCTGACGACACTGCTGTTTTATCATCTCACAAAGATCCTCAGATAGCATCCCAGCTCCTTCAATCTAACCTAGGTGGTATATAAGAATGGTTAAAATTATGGATAATAAGAGTCAATGAAACGAAGCCTGTGCACGTAAATTTCACGAATAGACGGGAAATTTGTCCACCAGTGAAATTAAATGGTAAGGAAATACCCCAACGAGAAGACGTAAAATATCTCGGAATACATCTGGACCGAAGATTAACGTGGAGAAAACACATCTTTGCTAAAAGGAAGCAGTTGGGTCTCATACTACATAAAATCTATTGGATTATTGGTCACAGATCCAAGTTTGCTCTTGAAAACAAGATCTTGGTGTACAGATTGTTACCGTTTAATTCACTTCTTCTAAATTATTTGTTTCATTTACGAAAACTCTGTATAACGTCTGTATTATCGTTAAAATCATATATGTTCAAATGCGTATTAGTATTTCATTTCTATTCATTTTCATATAGTGTAACTTTCGTATATTCGGTGTTTGTTTAATTATGTTAAGGGTCATTGTCGCATATTGCGAAGCTCAGTTCAATAGTTTTGTTGCCGTTCATAAGCTTGAACATGATGTCATTCGTTTGTTGACTCAGCTGCCTTAATAGTCCCCCCTTTCCCTTCGCATCTCTCCGCGCCCCGATGAGAGAGTCAGAGACGAACCAGACGTTGGGGAAGACGGTCACGAAAAACACTGTTAAGATAGTGCTCCTTCGTTGAAGGGATTTATGAGAAATAAGCACGTGTAGAACATCGTGTTAAGAGAGGAAAAACTCTTTAATTAATTCAAATAAGCGACGTCTATCATCCCAAGCGGGTTCAAGTTACAAAACCCTGAACAACATCTACAGGTATGTCTCTGGCTTCCTTAACGTACTCGTACTATTGTATTGTGATCTATAGGGTTTTCTTTTATTATTGTTATTTGCTGTGTGGGGTTCGCCGTTTGGGCTTGGTTCGCTCCTGGGAGTTCGCCCACCTTCCTTTGGTTTTGAGGCCCAGCAACGACGCATCCGCAGGCCGTGAACAGGTCAGAGTAAACCATTTTGTAAATCATACGGAAAATTTGTGTCATTAATAGAAATAACTTGTATAATAGTTGTAAGTACACAAAAATAAAGCTTCAGATTCATTTAGTCATTGAATAGAGAAATTAACGATAAAATATTCTTTGTATCTTCTTTTGTTTGTCTGTTTTGTTGTTTTGTATCTTTCAAGAAACTTATGTTAAATGTAAATTCATTAACAACCGTTTGTTATGCTAGCTTGTAACATTTATAATAAATGCTATATCATTACCTCCAGTCTGATGTTTTTATTTTTATCAACCAATTAAGAACCTGC
Organism: Dermolepida albohirtum; assembly: GCA_031893035.1. Lineage (NCBI taxonomy): Eukaryota > Metazoa > Arthropoda > Insecta > Coleoptera > Scarabaeidae > Dermolepida > Dermolepida albohirtum. The sequence continues at coordinate 131,269 of JAVIWB010000311.1, read as the reverse complement.
AGTGCCGAAGCACTGTAACAAGATTTATCCTCAAGCCAGTTTGGACGTATGGAGCTCAACTCTGGGGCTCTGCATCAAACTCGAATATCGAAATTCTCGAAAGATTTAAAGCAAAAACTCTTCGAGTAGTCAGCGGCGCTCCATGGTTCGTTTCAAGTAGTTCAATTGCTCGCGATTTGAATGTAACTTCGGTTAAGCAAGAAATTAAGAACATAAGTGAGAATTATATGAACAGACTCGTAATACACCCAAATAATCTTGCTAAAAATCTAGCACTGCAAAGTACTATAAGGCGCAGACTTAAACGGTACACTCCTTACGATTTAGTTTATAGATTCCAAAATAGTGCCCCTCAAACTAGAAGTGTTAGACTTTAATCTTGCGCATTATTATGTTCTTTTCTTTCTTTAGTGATATACATAATTGTAATGTAAATATGTTAATACTTGCGTTATCCCAAATTGTAAATAGTTGTATTGTAACTATGACTCAATAGGAAATAACCACAGGGTTAGTTTCCTACACGTCTAAATGGTTAGTTAAAATGTTTACTTATTGTTCCGATGTGAATAGATTGTAAATTGATTGGGATATTAAATTAAAAAAAAATTATCTCTCGTTTGTGGTACTTAAATATAAATAGTAAAGATTTAAAATGTCTAAACGAAAGTTAACCTAAAAGGAAATATTAGAAGCCTTGACGGACAGTGATGGAGATTTTTCTAATGATGATGATGTTGATTGGATACCGGAGGTTTCGGATGCTGACTCTGAGCCGGATATAGATCCAGTAGAAATTGATGACATGTGTTTCGAAGATGGTATCGATACGGAAGACGAAGTTGAAGAGGACGATTTAGCAGCAGACTCGGAAATGTTGAATACCGATGTTAATTGGACTGAATTTTCATCATGTAAAAAGACATTTACATTTATTGGAAAATCTGGTATTCAGCAAATATTTCATCAGATATTTCCTGTTTGGATACATATTTGCTATTTGTAGACGATGATATCATTGATGTAATTGTCAAAGAAACCAACCAATACGCACAACAGTTTATGGACAAAGCCACCGTAACTAGATCTTCGAGAGAAAAACAATGGCTACCGACAACAAACCATGAAATTAAAAAGTTTCTGGGACTTCTTATATGGATGGGTTTGGTGAGTGTTAAATCTCTTTCAGATTATTGGTCAATAGATTACCTATTGAACTTTACCATTCCTGGAAAAACAATGTCCCGAAATCGTTTTCAATTGCTACTGAGCTTCATCCACTTTGCAGATAATAGTTGCATTATTCCAAGTGATCGACTTGGAAAAATCCAAATACTATTAAATATGCTCCAGATGCGATACCAAAAAGTTTATGTACCAGGGAAAAATATCGTTATTGATGAGACACTCATTTCTTGGAGAGGCAATATATTCCCAATAAAGCTCATCCGTATGAAATAAAACTGTTTAAAGTTTGCTCTACTGAATGATTTACCTGGTCAGTAAAAATATATTCCAGTAAATCAGCTACTAGGGTAAGAGAAGTTGTTTTGGCAAAAAATGTTTGCGAATATTTAATCGCTAAATTGAAAGGAGAAGGTTGTACATTGTACGTTGACAACTTTTATACCAGCTACGAACTGGCTCGCTCAATGCTAAATAATAAAACCCACCTTGTCGGCACTCTCCACGTAAATAAGAAATATTTTCCAATTAAAAAAAGTGAAATGGTGGCCAAAGAAGATGAAAACGGAATAGTAATACTGAAATGGAAGGATAAGGGAGATGTCAGAATGTTTTCACCAAAGCATACTCCAGTGATGATATCCGATTCAAATCAAGAAGCTGATCCAAAAATGCTATCAACTAGTAGAGCAACAAGACGTAAAAGTCTAGTTAAGGAAAAACCGTTGGCTATTATTGAATACAACAAAGGGAAAGCTGGTATAACTTTATCGGACCAAATGGTCTAGTATGGTAACACCCTACACAAAAGTTGCAGTGGTACAGAAAATTGGCAATTGAATTATTACTTGACCTCGCAATAGTAAACGCGTATATTGTTTATAAGGAAGCTACAAAGAAGAACATCAACATACGCAAATTCCGTCAACGTGTAGCTAATGACTTTTTGATTCTATGTTCTCCGCAACCAGTAAGCCTCGGCAAACACATTGTAACTAAAAGGACAGATGCCAGCAATAAAACCATTTGACGTGCTTGCGTTTTGTGTTACGCATCTACAAAAAAAAACAACTACACCGGAAAACAGCAAGGAATCACTTAAAAAAGCGAATACTTACTGTCCAATATGCTCCAATACCCCCATTTATGTCTGCAGTGTTTCCCAAAATACGCCTACCTAAAATAATAACATGTATACTTACTTTTGTACTTTCAAAAATGAATATAATATTGAATTACTTTGTTTTAATAAAAGTTTTCTAAAAAAAATACGTTTCATACGTTTTTCGCTTTATAAAACCTCAAAAAATCATCCTAGAGCTTTTGCAAAAATGTGCAGTAAAAGATTCTTTATTTAAAAATCACAACAAATTTCACTTAGTGTCGTACATAAAAGAACGACAGGATCTATAAAATAAACGACCGCTGTCGTACGGAAACGTACGACGTGGCACCCCACGACGGGATGGGTGTCTACGAAAACGTACGACGTGGTACTCAATGTGTTAATAACTGCAATTAATTGAATACTTAAGTTTTCCATTTTTCCCAAGAACCCCGTGCATGGACCACCATAGCAAATGATCTTCAATAATTTCCGCTAATGCATGCTTTCGTAGACCTTTAGCGGTAGTTTGTTTTGAATGCAGTATTTTATTTATTTATAACAAAAAAATCATTCAAAATTTTTATGGTTAGTCATTATATTTTTAAATAATTAAGTTTTCAAATTTATTGTAATTAGAAACATTATTTAATGTTTGACATTGTATTGGATAAAATTGTACTTCTTATCAACAATAACTTATTGACAAAAATTTTTCTTTTTTCATCATTCGATATACAATTATATAATTAAACAAAAAATTCATTTTATCTATATTACTTTTATTTTATATTTTTGTTTTCTTACAAATACTGTGTAGTCAAATGAATTTGTTAGACTGTTTTCAAACTTTGATAAGTTTGTAATGAATAGAATTTTATTTATTGGTAGTTCAGGTAATGAGTTATATGAATTTATGTACTTCATTGGATTATTATTAAGCGTTTTAATTTTCTTTCAAGACTGTTAGAATCCAATCCAATTTATTGATATTTAAAATATTTTTATTTTATAAGATCATTTTTTTAAGATTTACGTTTGCATGTTACACATTATGTTAATATATTACATGTTCACGTTAACGTTCACGTCTACGTTTATATGTTACACGTTACGTTAATATATTTCATGTTCGCGGTCGCATTAACGTTTCATATCTGTGTTTATGATAACTGCTTTAAATTCACAATATGATGACAAATCAGTTCAATTTGTCATAATTTTTTCTGTAATTTTGAGGTGTAAACGAGTATATATGATAATAATTCTGTACTTTTACCCTAGAGTACGAATGATCGACGATTCGACGAGCACTGCTCTCTTTAAACTAATTTTCTTTAAAATGATTGTGCCTAACACTTGAATTGTGTATGCTGTTAGTACATGATTTACTTTTGTTGTGAGTAGTCGTGTTTTATAAACCGTGTAGCTGGAACATTGCTTTCTTTTGTTTTGTAATCGTCGAAGGTTAGTACTAACGTGACTTTTTTTATTTTTATTATCAATGTTCTTTTTTTATTTTTTTATATAACGGAATTAATTAATTATATCTATGCTGTAGGCAAAAACCAGAATGTTCTTTTATAAAAAAACATTAACTGATGTTGAAATTGAAAAGTTTTTCGAGAGCTGTGATTATTCCGATAATGAAATAATTGAAAGCGATGCAGCCGATAACGACGGTTTTAAGTGATGACAGCTATTCGGATACTTCTACTGAATCGGAAAATGATAATATTTGTATGACAGCTGCGCGTTATGTTGATGACGTCCTACAAACCACTTTATTGCCTTATCTAGATGGCCGTCCACACGTCCTTTTTCAGCAAGACAACGCGCGTCCACATATTGCTCGTCGTACTATGGACTTTCTACGAGAAGCTGGCGTTAATGTTTTGCCGTGGCCACCCCGTTCACCGGATTTAAATCCCATCGAACATGTGTGGGACATAATGGGGAGAAGACTGACCAATTTGAACCATCCTCCACAAACTCTGGCACAGTTAATCCACCAAGTTCAAGTTGCTTGGAACGAGGTGCCACAAGCAGACATCGACCATCTTATTTTGTCGATGCCTAGACGTGTACAGGAGTGTCTACAGCTACGGGGTCGCCAAACACATTATTGATTTTTTTTCAAATTAATGTTAATAAAATTTCTTGGAAATCTGATCGTTTCATTCTTGACTTAAGCTTATCACATTACCAAAAAATCACGTCCAGGAAACTATTCCTTCTAGGTGTAACACTTCTAATGTCATTGAGTATATGTTAAATTAATAATAAAAAGAGAAAAGACGATAAATATAGTGATTCACAATTTTAAGGACCAATATTCGCATAAAATTAAAGTTAAATCTGTAAATGTAGCTATTTATATTGGTTTACAATTTGATGGCGATTAAATAAATTCGGTTTTTTTTAACGTAATTTTGATGTGTGAACGAGTAAAATTGTGTTTGTTAACACACATTAAATTTAATATAAAATGTGAAAAAAATGATCATTTTTTGATTTGTATGGGAATTATTGGAGTTTTAATACTAGCCCTAAATTAATAACATTTACGACGGACAATTCTGATGCACCTATACTGAAATTATTTAAAATCCCTGAATATATATGGTTTCCGGGAAGGTACCGAGTATGGGTGGAATTACTGAGTTTTATAGTCATGCGCTGTTATTTGCCTTACATTAAAATAGCAGTACCATAGCTGACAGTACTAAACGTAGACGTATAAAGTTCTGTCGCAGAATAATTCACCAATTTTTTAATCATACATTTCTGTTGTAATATGGGTCGAGCAAAACATTGTTAGAGGCGCAAGTACAAGTTTATACAAAATGCGCTCTCATCTTCTGCGAAAATGATTACAAACGCTAAGAATTGGAGAAAAGTGAAAGAAAATCGTGATGGGAAAAGGAAAGCTAACCATAGAGAAGCCAAATATTATAACTTGTGCAAAGAAGATACCGTTCATAAGCTCAACTGCAATTAAAAGTGAGTTATACCTTTGTATAAGCTCCTCTACTATTAGACGCAGATTGATTCAATAAAAGTTGCGTGCAAGATGGCCTAGGAAGGTACCATTTTTAAATAAAAGGCAAATACAAAGTAGATTGTCATTTGCTCATGAACACGTACAATGGGGAGAAAAAAAATGGCGTAATGCACTGTGGTCCGATGAATCGAAAATAGTTTATTTAATTCCAGTGCATACCAACAACACGTACGAAGACCACCATTAACAGCATTTCAACTCCAGTACACCAAAAAGACGGTCAAATTCGGAGGCTCAAGCTGCATGCTGTGTGGTATGGCGTAGACTCGTTACACAAGATAGAAAGCATAAGAATGCTGATATCTATGTAAACATATTACAAACTGTGCTTATACCATATGCAGAGGAAGAAATATCAGTAAAATGGTTGTATGTGCAGGATAACGACCCAAAGCATGTTTCTCGTAAAGCGAACACAGGGTTTCGAGATAATAAAGTTCGCGTTTGGAATTGGCCGAGAAAATCGCATCGAAAATTTAAGAGAATATGCCAAGCCGAATGGAAACCAATTTCAGCAGAGGAATGTGAGTAACTGGTGAACTCGTTGTCCCATAGGTGTCAAGCGGTAATAAACAATAAAGGTCAGGTAACAAAATATTAAGTGTTTCAATCCAATTAACTAAGTAAAAATGACATTTGGTTAGTATTTTGGCATGACTGCTACTTTAGTTAGCCCACTTACTTTGTTTGTCTTAGAATATAAACAATTTTATTTTCTCTTTGGTATTAAGAAACCTATTTATTTATTGTTATAGTTACGTAAGATGTTGGAATAAAGAGTTCAATAAGCTTGAATTTCTTTAATGCACTCACAATTGATAATATAATTGTCTTAGAATAAATAATATCGTTATTGTTGTTATTTTTATAAACGTAGTATTTTTATATCTTTTTACATAACTGTTTACTTACTCAATTGTTTTTATTTTAGATACTCAGTAGGTGTTTATTGGACAATTGACTAAATTGGAATTCCCAAATTCTTAATCCAGGTCTTATTTATAATATCTGGCTAAAATTTTTCTGTCCAACAGGATTTTTAATAATAAACAATGATTTCTTCTTTTTCTTATCAATGGTTAGTATATTAAATTAATTATAAATCATTGAATTCTATTTATATTTTAACTCACTATTTCTATTATAACAGGTGGCGCAAAAGTAATGTCATAATTTGAATTGGCTGCCATTTTTGCAGATGGCGCCAAATATCATTATGCTTTGACATTTATGATGTAGATATATAGAGAATTAGTTGTCAACAAGCCATGGAGCGATACACACCTCAAGAACGTGGAATTATTGTTACCGCTTATTTGACAAATTTTCAGTCTGTTATTTTAGCAGTGTGAATTTCGTCGTCGTGTTCCATGTGCTCGAACAGTTAAGCGTTTGTCTGAGCGCCTCGTACAAACTGGGTCCATTATAGATGTCGCAGGAAATGGCTGGCCTCGTATTGCTCGTTCGACCGAGAACATCGCAGCTATTGATGACGACGTCAGAGAGGATCCACAAACATCAACAAGACGACGATGCACACAATTATACATCAACAGACGTTCATTGCAACGAATTTTGGTGAAAGATTTGAAAATGTTCTCCTACAAAGTGCAAGCTATTCACGAATTGCTGCCTGCTAACCGTCGGACAAGGTTAACTTGCTGCCATACTCTATTAAACTTGGTGCAAGAAGAGGATGGTTTCATATCAAAAATCATAATTAGCGACAAAGCCCATTTCCACTTAAGTGGCTATGTTAACAAACAAAATTTGCATTTCTAGGGCACAAAGAATCCACATGAAACGCATGAAGAGTCATTGCATCCCCTCAAATTGATTGTTTGGTGCGGTATTTGCCGTGGAAAGGTGATTGGCCCTTCATTTTTTGAAGACGCCGATGGCACCACCGTAACCGTAAATTGTAAGCGTTTCTAGCAGATGCTAAACGAGTTTTTTTTGGCGCAAGTTGCTGCATTGGGTCTAGATCATTATTGGTTTCAAGAGGACGGAGCAATCGCTCGGGCTCGATAAAGATTTTCAGACACCAATTTACAGGTCAAGTGATCTCCCGTTTTGGAGATTTGAACTGGCTGTCCAAATCGCCAGATCTAGCAGCACCAAACTCCTTCCTTTGGGACTGTCAAAAGTCTCGCGTTTACCACAATAAACCACGTACGTTGCAAGTCTTGAAAGCTAACATTGAAGAAGAAATCGCCAATTTGGAGCCAGATGTTTTGCGAGCAATAATTCAAAGGGCCGTAAAACGAGCGCAATTATGCATCAACTAGAGAGGTGGCCATTTGAGTGATATAATTTTTTCCAATTAATATCATCAATTTTACCCTTTCAAATAAACTTTTTATGAAAACAGAGCTCTTTTTTTCATTTATAGCAAAATGGCAGCCTGTTCAAATTATGACATTATTTTTGCGCCATCCGTTATTTATAAAATACAATCTCAATTAAATATTCTAAATTACAAATGTCAGTATAACCTCATTTTCTTATATAATAAATCCTGCTTTTCATATTGATATTTATAACAATTATATTTCTTTGAAATCTTTGCATCATCATGATCTTCACTATTTCCTACTTTACATATAATATTGTCTGATACATCTTATCCTTTTGATTACTTTATTTCAATTACATATTTTATCTATATTATCATGTATTGTATATGTTATATATATATATATATATATATATATATATATATATATATATATATATATATCAGTTTACTATTTCTTTTTCCTAATAAATGAACTTATATTAAACTCGAAACTTTCTTTTCTATTCAACTAAAAAGTTTTAGTTATTGTTACTGTTATAATTTTCAAATTTATTTTTATTATCTAAAAATCTTTCCCTTCCGATTCTTAATTCTATCCAATGTTAATTTACTTTGTATTAATTGAAATTTATACTTTTAGGCTTATTGTCTACTATGAACAATTTTCAAGTATTTCTAGTAAAATTTACAATAGTTATCAATATTTTCAATAATATACGGTTTTATTGTATATCAACACAAAAAAATGTGTTCTAACATTTGTTAAAAGTCTATGTATTCTTTCGTTATGTTATCGCAAATAAGTGTTTAGAATTAAATAGAATAATACTAGACATATTTATTCAACATATATAAAATTCTGATTTGTTCGAAAATTCATTTTATATACAGAATGCACTTAAATTTCGTGACTAACAATTTTGTATATTGTACATACAAGAATTACAATTAATTTTTCTTATGTCTCGTTGTTATTAAAATAACCATATATATACTAGCAAACCCGGCGAACTCCGTTTCGCCACCAGATGGCTTTGTTTTATGTAACATTTCGTTTGGTGATTAAAAGATGAAGAAAAATTTTTTTTTGTTTTATATTTGAAAAGGAAAAATTTTATTTCATTTCACAACAGTAATGAATTCATTTCGATTACAAAAATGAAGTGTTATTAAGTTGAACTTCTCTAAGTAAATGAAAGTGAATCCAAAGTAAATACTGAATCGAAGCGTTATACGTGTCCGCAAATTATCCGTTTCATTGAAGTGCTCTTTGGTAAACCACATTTTTTGTTTTTTGGTCTGACATTAACACAAACAAAGCGGATGGTTTCCCAACTCGTGAACACGCAACGTATAACTGCCCATTTGAAAAACAATGATTTTCTAAATTTATCCCGCAAACACTAAGCGATTGGCCTTGCGACTTGTTAATTGTCATTGCGAACGCAAGGCGAACTGGAAATTGCAATCGTTTGAAGTCAAACGGAAGATCAGTCGGAATCATTGGTATTCGAGGAATACATACATTTTCACCTGCGTACTTTCCGTTAATAATGGTTGCCTCAATCAAATTCGGCATAAGTCTTTTTACCGAAAGTCGAGTACCGTTGCAAAGCCGTGGTGGATTCAAATTACGCAATATCATAATAACTGTACCAACTTTGAGTTGCAAGTTATGTGGTGGAAATCCTGGTAACTCCAGAGAGTTCAAAAACTCCGTTGGATAATTTACTACATCATCGGGATTTGTTGTGGAATCAACGGATTTGTATGTCGCCAAATCGCCAGCAATTTTTGATTGAATGGTGAAATTCAGTGCGTGTACATCATTATTCTTTGCGGCAAGAATTGCTCGTTGACTTAACCAAGCATAATTCTGATAATTCTCACTAATGTTTGGGAAAACATTTTCAATAAGAACTAATTGAGAGTCTACAAATCGGCAAAAGTCGTTGGTAAGAGTAATTAATCCAGATGTCGCATCAACTGGAACTTTTCCATTTCCAACAGCTAACAATTGTTTGGAAAATTGTGCAGCACTTTGATCATTTTGAAGTTGAACTCTCATATTAGTGGTTAGCGATAATGTTTTTACGTTATTCCATAAAGGTGATGCCTTCAGGCAAGCATTCAATTCATCTGCAGGCGTTCCACGGGGAATTACTGGCAACGTCAAAGATGTTGTTATTTCGCCGAAGATCCTTCAGTGTGAAGCTAAGTGCTTCAAGTGATTTCTTATGGGCCATTGTGCACTCATCCTAAACAATGAGCTTGCAATGCATCAACAATTTTCCCATTGCACTGGATCGGGAAATATTGCATGTTGGAGTATCAATTGTGTTTAAATTGAGTGGCAACTTAAGCGCAGAATGTGAAGAGTCGCCGCAATTCCAGATGATGCTAACGCCAAAGCTATGTCACATCTTGATCGAATAGTGGCCAAAATCAATGAAATGACAAATGTTTTCCCTGTTCCTCCAGGTGCGTCCAGGTAGAATAGACCACCAGTATTGTTGTCCACCGCTTGCATTAATGTTTCGTATACTTGTTTTTGCTGTTCATTCAGCAACGGCACATTATTTCGAACGAATTCCTGCAATGTATCAACATTGTATTGCAGCTCTCGATTTAATTCTTGGTTGAATGCATCGTGCATCCATCGATTTGGCGCAATCATTCCTACTTCAATCAGTAGCTTGTTTGCAATAGTCAAGCATTGATCCTCAATCAGAATCAATCCTTCATTGTAGATTTCATCGGTTATTTGGATGTCAGGATTATTCGTTTGAATACGCAAGCGATGCAAGATATCTTCACATATGTCGTCTTTGTATTTGTTCCATAACTGAATTGGTTGCGAAGGAAAACATGTGGTGATGATAATTGCGAACAGCGTTCGTATTTGGTACGCATTTGATGAAACAACTGAATCCGCAAGTGTTAAATCCCAATGAGAATCGTTCTCCAGCAAACCCAATAGTTGACATGCTTCTCGATATGTTTGGCATTGGTGGCCATTCACAGTTTTCAAATGCGCAAATGATTTTGCTCCACGTACATTTACCAACAGCAGTCGCAAATAAAAACATTCATCATTTCTAGGATGAACAGTATACATGCGACCTAGTGCATCAGTGGAAAACACTTGGAATTTCTTTGTTGATTGATTCCAAGTGTAATACTTGGGCATTTCAATGTACATCAGCGTCGCTGCGAATGGATCTGCTTCACACATTGCAAAGAAGCTAGTCAATGTTGTCGATGGTGGTCTCTCAGATCGTTGTGCCGCATTAGCCTCAGTGAAGTAAAGTCTTTGGCCATTTTCCAAATGCACTGCTAAATGTAAAACTGTGGGATATCTTTCATGAATTTGAAATGACAATAATCGCCACAGCGCTTCATTAGTACTGACGTATCTGCCCATTTGGAAGTTGCTGATTTCGTCATTCGCATTTTCCGACGCAATACCAAACACAGCCATGTCGCTGCCTTTTGTGACGTACTTGCACAAATATTTGATTGATTTGGCCGGATGACAACTCTCAACGTTTGCATGTGTTTCGAAAATTCGTGATAGCAGCGGGCAATATGGTACAATGAATTCATTTCCGATCTCAATCTCTTGATTTTGAACTTTAACTTTGATAGTTCGACCATTATCTTCTTTTGAACGCCGACGATAAACTGGATATCCATCGTTCCCTGTGACTGTTTCAGCAACTAACGGTCGCGGATATCGTTTTGTGCACTTTCCATCAGCCATGCAAGGCGATAATGGATTTAATGCACCGCACGGTCTATGCACCATCTGTGTCGTCACAATGTCGTGTAGATGGAGATCAGTGACTGGATCAGGAATTTCAGCTGATATGATGTCATCCACTTCATTTGAATGTAATTTGTTCAGCAACCAGATTAGGATATGAGCATGCGGTAGTCCACGCTTCTGCCATTCCACCGAGTACATATAACAACGTGTGTCACCAAAAACTCGATACTTAGTAAGCACATCTATCATAACATTTAGTTTTTGCTGAAATACTCTGGCGATTATGTCATGGCGATCTTGCGGTTTTTGGCTCGGTTCCAACTCACGTTCAATTTTCGTCCACTTCGGATTGCATGTGAACGTAATAAATAAATCCGGAGTTCCATAATTTCGCACGTACGTCATAGCGTCTTGAGCGTATTCGTGCATGTGGCGTGGGCTTCCGATATAAGAAGATGGGAGAATCGTCAGACGTCCAATATTCTGAACATCACCATCTGAATGAATAGCATCACGCAAGTGTATATAGTCCTCAGATCGTAGCTTTGCCTGATTGAATCGGATGAACGCTAAACGTTCGGCCTCGACTTTGACATACATGTCGACAGCGAATTGCTGGAATAGCCGACGGCACTTCAGAATGACATTCTCCTCATGTGTACGAATCATCATACGATACGCATAGTAATTCATTGCGCTTAGATTTTTATTCGTTGATACGCCTGAAAATGCAAAATTAAATGAATTGTTAATGGAAACCAATAATAGCAATAATTAGTGTGTGAATATTGTACCTGTAATTGGATCGACCATCTTCAGCGTGATGTCGTATCCGTCTTGCCCTTGCCAATAAATGATTGGATATTGTAACGCATCGTACAAACGATGTGTCTCGTTTACACGATGCATGATATTGCTTCTTCGCTGAACGACAATGTCTCGCGATTTAGTTGGATCGCCAACAATAATTGCAGCAACATCATTAACGGTGGGTGCATTGAATCTTCGCACATGTTCACCTGTTGGGGTACAATCCGCTCTTATGACAAATTTGTGCGTATCCGATGGCATTCGTTCTAATGCTGTTTTGAACATATTAACCACAGCATTATTAGCGTGAAAAAATGCTTGCAACTGTTCAATAATTCGTCTCTTTAACTGTTGTGTTCCCTGTATATTACACCGCACATTCAGCTGATCCACCATCGACGAAATGAAATATATTTGCAGAAATTGATGCGGTTCATCTGGTGTTGGCACCATTGAACCATGCAAATGATATATTTGTCCTTGTATCTGTAATTGCAAACAATCATTTGTTGAAAAATACGGTGTAACTTCTGATCGTGTGATGGTGTAGTGTGTGGTGTATATATAGTTGTTATGTGTTGCAATTCATTGTGTTGGTGTTAGTGATTGGTTATGTGTCTTGTATCTTTTACCTTGCAAGTCGGCATGAAGCCGCCTTCTCGAATGATATTAGCTCCAAAGGAAGTCATGCGAAAGCAGTTATTGTATTCAAGGAGGTGTTGAAGAAAATGGCTGGAATCGGGATCACTTCCATCGAACAATGGTTTCAGTGGCTGTGGTGGTGTAAGTAATGGATCCAGTTTGACTTTTCCACTTGCGCAGCACAATCCAGCCGTTTCTCTTTTGAACTTTAACGCATTGCAATATCGGCATATAGTCGTCATTGGTCCAATATCTAAATTTTCATCATCACTGTAGTTCGCAGTGGGATCATATTGGAATGCCAAGCGATTGTATGATGCCAATGATCTTCGTGTGCTCACGCGTTGTCTCAATCGGGCCTTTTCTCTTATTATATTTTGTCTTTCTTCGCTTAAGTTCTGTGAATACACTTGTTGCTGGCTTGCATGTCTTGTGCGGCGGCCGATGTTCGCACGTCGTCTTCTAGGCATTTTGGACTATGGACCTCAAATGCACGATCCACATAATTTACACAGTTCAACTTTCCACCTTAAAGACAAATGCCTGCTGTTGAAATTGAATAAAAATTTGCACAATACACGTGATTGATTTGATGGTTTCCAATTGAAATGTTAGGAAACGAATAACTTATTTTTTTTACTTTTTTTTCAAAATTTCACAGTGAACACAATACCGGTTTGTCACATGAAATTAACTGAGCAGAGAACAATGAGTAGCTGTCAAACAATGTATCACGCACCGGCGCGATCTACTTAAAATATTGGTTTGTAGTACATGCTATGTATCAGAGATGGCGCTGTATGTAAAAAATGATTTTCCCGCTTTTCTGTTGAAATTTTTCCTGAATCTTCTTTGCTATAAACCTCACGGAGCCCGAGACCTTTCCAACGAATGCTAAACCGTGGAAATCGGTTCGTGCGTTCTGGAGTTATAGCGTCAGGAAGGAAAACCCGACTTATTTTTATATAGTAGATTAAATTGGATAAAATGGTTGGTGAGTCAACTAAATTAGCTGCATATAAACGATCCAGAGAAAATGAAATTAGAATATGCTGCTTTTTAGTTGAACGTAATATATCAATTAATGTAGCTGACCATTTAGTTAACTTAATAAAAAACTTAAATTTAGATAAAGAGGCTATTCAGGGTACAACTTGTGGCAGAACAAAACCTACAAATATAATTAAAAATATAATTGGCGCTCATGGTAAAGAAACAACTATGCAATTTCTACGAGAAAATAAATTTTCCTTAATAATTGATGAATCAACTGATATAGGAACTGTGACAAATTTAGTCTTAATAGGTAGATTTTGCAAGAACTTTAAAGTGCGAGATGTGTTTTTAGTAATATTTCAAGTTGCAAATGCTACAGCTGTTAATATGTACATTATATTAAAAGTCTTTAATGACAATAATATTCCCTGTAGGAAAAATTTATTAGGGCTTGCCCACCGTTTGTAATCTTGAATAGGAGAAGTGGAAAGTGTCATGGCGACAGCGACAATCCTTCCACGCTAATGCAGGGCTACAAGTCGTACGTATCGTGCATGATCGAGTACACAATCGTAGCCGAAAAATCGATAATATCGACAAAAATCATACAACAAAGTCCGCCATTATCCGAATTATGAATGGTCGTTTCATTTTAGATGCTTTATGTAACGGTGTGCATTTGGATATTTTCTATTTATTTTGTGTGGCGAAGGATTTCCTGAAACTTATTATTTAGAAGTGTGGTGAAAGTCATTTTATTTTTATAAAAATTTTTTTAATTGTAATTTGGTAAGCACACACATAGTTATATGAAAATATTGTAAATTAGGAAAATGTATGTTTACAGTATTCTCTGCAATGGGAAGAACTTGTTGCGCAGTTTTTGGTTGTGTACCCGATAGAAATCATAGCCGACACAGATTCATTAATCCTACTAAACACTTGGAACAATTCAAAGTATGGTTAACTGCTTGTGGCTACAAACAGCTTGAACAACTTCCACCTGAATATATTTGGCAGCATTATCGAATATGCTCCAAACATTTTTCAAAGGAAAGCTTTGGTGCAAATAATGTTTTGAAGAAAGGGGTTTCTCCACCTTATTTCTGCCAGGTATTATTGAGATTGCTTAATTATTTCCCAATTCAAAAAAAAATATCCAAACAGACTAAACTATAATGTCTATCATTTTGCTTAGGAAATCCACAGATTGTAGAGGAAAAATGTTTTGAAAATGCTTGACGTGAACATGATTATGCAAGACTTGTAACCCCTCCAGCAAGTATGTTTTAATTCAAATTTATTACATTTCTTACAATAAAATTTATTGTGGTTTGTAGTACCAAAATCAAGTTCTTTTGGCTTTGTGGAAATAGCTTCAACAAGTCAGTTGCCTGCCACACAGCAAACTAACTTGCCATATAATTTTGAGGAACAAACATTTTTTGATTAATGTATGTACAAGGAAGTGAACATATTATAAACGAGTTTACAAGAAAGATCATTGTTTAATAATTGTAGAACTATGCTATGGTAAAAATTTAACTCAGTAATTATTACAGGAGGAAAATTAACAGCTGAAACATCATTTTCTATAAAAGAACTACGTAGAAAACTGTTGTACTACAAAAAGAGAAGTACTGTGCTGCAAAAAAAATTTTATTTTTAAGAAGAAGCTACGACAGGCCATCAAATTTTCCAATACATCTGCTTTTCAGAAAATTACCAGGAAAACGAATATCATCGCAAAACGATTTTTCCAAAACCAGGTTTTTTGTACTCATAGAAAAGTAAAAGGACGAAGATTTAGTTTGGATGACAAAATCACAGCACTGGCCCTGTTCAAGCAGAGAGGTGCAGGCTACAGACTATTGTCACAAATTTTTGCGCTACCATCCAGACAAACATTGATGAAACTTTTGAATGGCGTACCTATTAAGCCAAGTATTTGCAGTTTCATTATAGAAGGTCTAAAGAAAGTGGTTAATCAGATGCAAACTCTAGACAAGTTTTGTTTCATGATATTTGACGAGATGAGTATTGCGCCAAATTGTTACTTACGTACAGTAGAGCCACTGATAGGTGGAGGGTTTTGAAAATTTTGGTTGTCATGAAACTGAGAAGATTGCAGATCATGCCCAGGTAAGTAAACTAATGCATAACATTTAGAACACACAAATTTAAAAAACCTTTTTAAGGTATACAGGGTGGAGCAGAGGAAACGCATGTTTTTCGAACTACTAGTACGCGGCGACGTGAGGGGAATTGTCCTTGAATGAATGTTTGCAGACTGCCCATACAACGCAGTTTCAGTTACTATGGAGCGTTGGAGCGTAGAGCATCGCGTGTTCGTTGTCGAGCAGTACTTTAGAAACAATGATTCCGTAGTCACAGTGCGTCTTTTCCGTCAAAATTTTAGAGTTGGACGTCGAGGTGCAGTCGATGGGTTGCAGCGTTTAGAAGTACTGGATCTGTGATGAAAAAGCAACCACCTGGTCTTTCCCGTTCAGTACGAACTCCGGAAAATGTAGAACGAGTGAGAACGGCAGTTGTTACTAGTCCGAAGCGATCGACTAGACGACAGGCTGTAGCGCTGGGTATGTCACGTCGTTCGCTTCATCGCATTTTACATGATGATCTTAAGTTTCACCCGTACAAGTTAGTGATCGTCCAGCAGCTTAGTGAAGGGGATTTTGTACAACGCAGAGAGTTTTGTCGCGTAATGGACGAAATTTTTACGGAAGATGCAGATGCTACAGTCCTCATGAGTGATGAAGCACATTTTCATCTAGACGGTTACGTCAATGTTCAAAATTGTCGGTTTTGGGCTTCGGAGAACCC
Organism: Dermolepida albohirtum; assembly: GCA_031893035.1. NCBI lineage: Eukaryota > Metazoa > Arthropoda > Insecta > Coleoptera > Scarabaeidae > Dermolepida > Dermolepida albohirtum. The sequence goes on along the minus strand of JAVIWB010000311.1, from coordinate 114,558 downwards.
ACATCAATTGCACCAAAGACCTCTCCACAGTTTGAAAGTAACAGTGTGGTGCTGCATTTCAAAGATGGGAATTGTTGGACCCTATTTTTTTGAAGAGGAAGGAACTACAGTTACTGTGACATCAGCGCGCTACGTTGAAATGCTAAACAACTTTCTTCATCCAGAACTTGAAAGGCGTCAAGTGAATATGAGAGAAATATGGTTTCAGCAGGACGGTGCCACAGCTCACACGGCGAGAGCATCCATGGAAGTGGTTCGACAAATGTTCCCAGGACATGTTATTTCGAGAAATGGTGATGTTCACTGGCCCCCTCGCTCACCCGATTTGTCGATATGCGACTTCTTTTTGTGGGGATATTTGAAATCTAGAGTCTATATGAACAAGCCTCGCACAATCAATGACCTGAAGAATTCCATTCGTCAAGTAATTGAAGCCGTGCCGTATGAAATGTTGGAGAGAGCCGTTCGTAACTTTCAGGAGAGGACCCAAATTTGTATCCAGCAAGAAGGACGTCATCTCCAAGACATTATTTTTTGAACCTAATTAAAGTATGTATATTTCAAAACCGCATTAAAAAATCTATCACTTAATGCTTGTTTTTATTAATTTTATCGAACCGTTTCCCAGTCATTCAATAGTGAAAAACATGCGTTTCCTCTGCTCCACGCTGTATATGCTACCGGGAATAAGACGCAAGTGGAAACAGCCACTACTGTATCACTTCGTACATGGTGCGGTTACAGCATCAACAATTGTTAAAACATTAAAAGAACTTATAGCAGCAGTCAACAAAACTGGGTTTACTGTTTTGGGAGTCATTTGTGACCAGGGCACAAACAATGTGCAATATCTCATCTAGTCCAAGAACCTAGAGCTAACTATCTCAGAGCAGAAAAAGAAAACAGTGATTATGTGCTTGAGGTAGAGGGGAAAAAGTTATTCCACTTTTTGACTTTCCACATTTAATAAAGGGAATTCGCAATAATTTGTTACAAAGAGACATTTTATTTAATATTGATGGTACATCAAACATTGCGAAGTGGGATGATATAAATACAGCCTGGCAATTAGATAATTTTAGTGGCGAACTGCGGGCAATGTCGAAAATAACTAGCTATCATGTAGAAAAAAATAAAGAAGATGAAAGTATCTGTCTGTACCCAGGTGTTCAGCCACACTGTATCATCAACAATTAAGTTGATGGCTAAAAGTGGTAATTGTTTTCTTGCAATGCTGTTCTAATAATAATTGCATATTAAGTTAGTTTGTTTTTTTAATAGTAAAGTGTGAACAACAATTATCATACAACTATCTTCTCCTTTCAGAATATACTAATAACGACATAAAAATGAGGAAAGGAGCTGTGAGTACAGTAGAATTTCTGAAATTTTTTGATAATCTGTTCGACAGCGTAAATGGAAGTGGTGTGTTTGAAAAGTCTGGGAAGTTGAGAACAAATGTAAATTTGAATAACGACAACAACGTACTTATAACTTTATGGAAAGACGCAATTGTAATTATAAACACCATGAGGACCATTGAACAGAATGGAAATAAAAAAGTACCCCCAACTTTTAAAAATTGGCAGATATCTTTGAAGAACATGATACATTTGGCGAAAGTTTTACGGGATACTGGTTTCAAAAGTTTCAGCCCCCGTAATTTAAATCAGGATCCACTTGAAAACTTTTTTGGAAAAAAATAGGTGCAAGATATACTAACCCAACCTGTACAGCTTTTGGTCCTTTTTATAAGAGTTTGTTGGTTAACAATTTGGTTAGCAAACATTGGTTAGGAGCGAATAGCGAAGACGACAACTCTAATATTTTACTAACTTTAAAATTTTCTTTTCAAAATGTAAGTTGTTTGGCTTCTTTTGCCACTATAGATCTTTACGCATATTGTGATTCTTTTCAGGTTGTACCCGGCACAACAGTAACCAAAAAAAAACCAATGCTTTCCATACAATTGCCTGAGACTGTCGACGTACGCAAACCATTAGAAAAACAAGCCATCGCTTATGTAGCTGGATATATAATCAAAGCGAAAGCACGAATTGGTAATTGTATTGCGTGCAAATTTAATGTATTAAGGCGTACAGGGAGAGAAGAACATCACGATCTAATTGCTATGCGCGAGTATGGTGGTGCTGTAGCACACCGTTTACAATATTGCAACTCAGAATTATTACATAATTTGATAAAATTGTACAATATAGCTCTATATGTAGTAAAATCTCGCCCCAACTTTAAACAATTATTACATAATATTAATGAAATTTCAAAGAAATATATAAAGTGTAACTTCATTCAATGTGAACATTCTAAGTCGCTCGAAAAAAAAATATCTGAATCTTTTCTGAAGGTATCGATATACAATTACTGTAATGGTGTTAACAACATATTGACAAGAAAAGACCAAAGACATTTACGGAGCAATGCATGTGATTTATATAAACATGCCCGAACTTTATCTTTGAAAAGGAAACAGAAATAAAAAAGTCAAATGCAATTTCTCTTTTATTTTTCTCTTGCCTATGTGTTTATTGTAGTACAGGTTATCAGAAGCTTGTAATAGGCTATTTGACTAATTTTGGGAAATTGTTTTAAATTATTGTTTATTACATAATAAGGACATATCATTGATATTTGCGACATATCTATTGTATTATCAATAAAAATCAATGTTGAAGTTTAAACGTCCAAGACCGCGCCAAAAACGCTGTTTGTGTAATGGCGCTGGTCATATGGCATGCGTGACGTCACAGGCTAGGACGGGATAAATAAATCTAAAACAGCGTCGCTGAAGTTAATTTCATGTTTTCTTCAAATTTATTGGATAGAATGGGGTATAAATGGTGTGTAGTGCCACAATGTACAAATACATGTATAAAGAGTCCACACAAACTGTTTGTTTCTGTTCCAAAGAATCCCAAAAGACGAAAAATGTGGTTACAATTAGCTCGAAGAGACCCAAAGAGTATATTACCGCATACAAATGTTTTTATGTGTGAAGATCATTTTGACGTAAGTAATATCACATTTAACTTGACATATTATACTAGATATTAGTTAAAAGTATCGGTTTTTGTAAAACGAGATCTATATCTATAACATTGCAACATCTATAACCCCACTCTATAGGATTTGAAATATTTTCTGTTACATTGTTAGATTTTTATAGTTTTCTGTGCAGTCCTGTAATATCGATTCTCTTGTCAGACAATCTATGCATAATATCATACTATTAGAATATTAGACACTTCACTTGTTATATCGGCAATAATATTGAATTGCAGATGGAAAAAGACACAATTAACTACATGAAATACAAAATGGGCTTCAGTGAGAAAATACTTTTGGCAGATGAGGCTGTGCCAACCAAGTGTCATTGTCAAGAGGATCGCAAAAGACGGATGACTGATGCTGTACCTTCTCGAGAGCTGTTCCTTAAAAAGCAAAGAATTGATCTTGTCACAGAATGTCTGCAAAGTCAAAGTACTACTGAAACTCATACTGAAAGCTTACAAACAAATAACGATATGAAACCAGAAATTATTGAGCCTGAAGGTATGTATTTATTTATTACAAATGTCAATATAATTATGTTTGCATTTATATTTAAATTAAGTCGTTAATTTTGGATTTTATCTTTTCAGAATTACCAAAAACTCAAGACAAAGAAACTATCACGGATGCTATCATAACTGTAGAAAAATCTGTTCAAGTAACAACAAAATCATATATACATTATAGGAGCAAGGCTGTGCAAACAAGATGCCAAAGTAAAAGTGTTTCCACTTCACCATTGAAGGTTTCTACAACATCACGTACCACTTCACCCTTTAAGATTGAACCATGCCAACTTCAACCGTCACAGTCGGAAGTTGTTAAATCACTTAAGAGAAATATTGTTCTCGAAGACGAAGAATCAGATAGTGATATTTCTTGTTTTGAAGCTGGTCATTTGTCACCTTTTGTAGCAACATCATCAAGGGATACTGATTCCGATTCAAATGTTACAGACACCAATGAAAATATTAAACAATTGAAGTGCCTCAAACATACTATGCATTTAATTGCCAATAAACCTTTGATGTATGTTGGTATTCCCAAAGCATGTTATTTTTTAATCCAGTTGTTGCATAAACATACAAATATAAAAGTAGAACACATTTTGTTATGCTTGAAAAAAATTAGATTGAATAACACATTTTCTGAATTAGAGGATAATTTTGGAATATCACTATCTCATGCTAGTAAATTGTTTTTGCGAAATATACCTATAATAAGTTGTTTTTTAAAACCCTTTATCATAAACTTAGACAAAAAATTAATGAAAAAGAATCTCCCAATTGCATTTAGACATAACTATCACAATGTGAGCTGCATCATTGATTGTTTAGAAATCGATGTAAAAATACCATCAAAGGCTCTTCATCAGGCACTGACATGGTCAGAGTACAAAAAGGGGAATACGGTGAAGTATTTAATATCCTGCACTCCGAATGGTTTGGTTAATTATATTTCAGAAGGGTTTGGGGGTAGAACAAGTGATGTTACCATACTAGAAAACTGTAACTTTCTAGATGGGTTAGAACAGGGAACTTGTATCTTAGCTGACAGAGGCTTTAAGCACCTTGAACAGGCACTTCATCAAAAAGGCATGCAATTATTAAGGCCACCCAGTGTAAACGCTGGTGCAAAACTATCAAAAACAGAAGTTCGACAAACTAAAATAATTGCTAACCTGCGAATTCATATTGAGAGGGTGATAAGGCGATTAAGAGAATTCCATATGCTAAAGCAACATTCAGTTATAAATAATAACATTCTCCGTGTACTTGATCATATCGTTATTATTGCATGTGCTCTAATAAATTTGCAGGAATCTCTTATTAAATAATGTAAATATCTAAATAATGTAAAATAAAATAATAAAACAAGAAATACAGAATGGTTTTTTATTTATCACAAACTGGTGTTACTATACAAAATAGGATATATATTTGTTTTCCAGAAAATAGCTAACTTTTCAATTAAGTTATTAACATAGTCGCTGTTGTATGTCACTAAAATAATCTCTACATTCTTTGTTTCTTCAAAATTGCTATCAGCGATACAAAAATAGCACTTTTTTAAACCAGTTGCATACATTTGCAGTTGCACCTCTGCTTTACATTTATCTGTGATCGTACCATTTTTGAAGTAACGGTCCTTAGCCTTTGCCTTGGTAGGACATTTTATTTCAATAACGGCGTCTGGCATTAAACCGTCTGGAGATGCTGCAATCGTGGGATTCTCTTGGCATGCATAAAGTCCACATGAAGTAATTTTTTTTTAAATTTATTACTTACTGCCTTCCGGACAGATAGTTCTAAATTTCGACCTCTACTCATTGCAGCAGTCTCAGGTATTTTTGCGCCCATTATGGTGGCAACCAATGAACCATCTGGTGTATGACAAACACTTACTTCATGTGCCTTTGAAGCTGTGATACGGCCATATCTCATCTCGTACCACAAACTACTCTTGCTCTGCCTCCTGGTTGCTGTTTCGATGGTATTTATCACATCTTCTGTGAATGTTGCTTCCATCACGTCTACAAACTTCTCCACATCTGCTTTAATTTCGGGGGATTGGTTTATTATAAAATTGTGCAATGAATGCTGCATCACATTAGTATGTTCAAAATCATGTTGATATTTTAGCAATTCACAGTTATCAATTTTCCTTTTCTTTGCTTCTGAAATAAATTCAGTATAAAGAGCGGATGTACTTGGCCTATGAGGTACTTCTTTTTTGGACATCTGCCGCACTGTGATGAACTTCAGAGTAGTCCCTACTTTAGACAATGTAGGCTTTTTCCAATAGCACTCTACGGAAGTAGATGCAGGTTCCTCGGTGCGACGATGGACCCACATCAAAAAAGCAACTGCATGCTTGCATCCTCCAGCTGAAGCAGCACAGTCGTGGCATCGACAGCTAATAATTTCGTTGTCCTTTTCGTTTATTACCATCGTCACACTGTATGCTTTTGTTCTAACTTTATGCTCTGGACACACCTTACCGGTGTAGTTGGACCTAACCGATCGCATCGTCTCCATAGGATTCCCTTGCAGACCTGTGAAAGAAAAGCAAGAACGATTACAGAGAAAATTTACAAGACATATCTTGTATTTATTAACATAACCTAAAATGATCTGAATGATCCTACATAGTGGTTAAGGTTTATACGTGGTACTTACACCGCTGTTTTCACATTTTTAAATTCTGCAGCATAGTAATCGGCGTTATTCTTAAAAAAAAGTGCAACCATAAATGCGTCTATCTTAGGTAAATTGCTGTTATCAGCTCGCACAAAATTTAACTCCATTGTGAAGTCCGAAACGAATATAACTAGGAATATTATATGATATCGAAAATTATCAGAAAACTGTTTTAGAAATAGCTCAAAGATCCAATCGCGAATGAAATACCATTACTGGAAATTACACCCAAAAAGCTAAAACGTGAATGAACGTCAACTTGTTTCGCCAGTATCGCCGTGTATGCTAGCCTATGACGTCACCAGAGTTGCCACCAATGACATAGTGTTCCCGTTATAGATAAAATTTCAAAAATTATGAGATTGTTTTTTGTGTAATTTGTCAAAGATAAACATAATTTAGTATAAAATAAAGTGAAATATGTTCTTTTACGATATTACCCGATAGGATGACCACATATTGTGGTATATTTTCAATGTAGTCAAATACCCTATTATCTACAATTTACTGCCTTCAAATTTTGTCATGAATTTGGGTTCAATAACTTTTTACACATATAATGTGTGTATAAGTTATTTGTACTTTGAATCTACAATTTTTTAACAACATTTCATCTGTTTGAAAATTGTGCATTAAAATTCAAAATAAATTATATGTATACATTTCGGTTTTATATTTATATATATACATATATACACAGAAATGTGCGTGTGTGTGTGTATGTTTAAACTATGCGCCTAAATTAATACTTCCATGACACTAGATGGCGTTTCGAAACGGTTCTATTTGTTTATTACTAAGATTACAATCTATCTTAGTTGGGTTGTCTATGGGTTTGCCGCTGATGGTGCCAGTATTATAACAGGTAAAACGAGTTCAGTCTGTCAATTACTAAAAAAAGATATAGCTAATTTATTTATTTTAAAATGTGTTTGTCAATCATTTGCCCTCTGTGCATCGTATGCAGCTTCCAAAATGCCAGCAGAAATTGAAGAATTAGCAAGAGATATATGTATATTCATATATGAACCATAGCTATAAAAGAACTGAAAAATTCAAGCAGTTTCAATTGTTTGTTGAGGCAAAACCTTTGAAGTTGCTTCACTCTACAAAAACAAGGTGGCTCAATTGGAGGGGCAGAGCGTGTTTTAGATCAGTACTCTGCATTAAAATTGTATTTTACATCTGAATTTCTAAATAAAAAAGAGAATGCTGTGGAAAAAATACATACATACTTAAATAATGACTTAACTAAGTTGTATTTTCAGTTTTTAAAACATGCTCTAACATTATTCACAACATTAAATGAAAGTTTTCAAAGTGAATCTCCAAAAATCCATACTTTACGTAACAGAATAATTCAAATTTATCGAACTATACTTGATAACTATTTAGATCCGAATTATTTGAAAAGTACATATTCAATTTCAAGTTCAATTTAAAAATCCAAATTATTTTGCAAAATCGGACATGTAATTTGGGCATTTAGTAGCAAGTACGTTATACAACAGCTCAGTAAGTCCCTTAGAAATAAAAAATTTCAAAGTTAAGATGTTTAGAATATTATATAGAAGCAGCTCATCAAATATACCAACGATTCCCGTTAAAAGGAGAAACATCGTTAATTTTGCAAAATATGAATATTGTAGATCCACAATATTTCAAAGAAAAAAAGACCTCCTATCACCTTTGGCCATACACTTTCCTCATGTTTTCAGCAATTTACAAGCAATTGATACAGAATGGTGCTTATTAAGAAATGAACCATTGATAGAAGAAATTAACGAAAGTGATGTAAGTTTATTTTGGAGCAAAATTCGAAACGTTATGAATGCAGATGGGACAAAAAAGTATCCAGAAATACTTAAGTTAATAGAGTTAGTTTTAATTGTACCACACGGTAGCGCTGCTACCGAACGCCTCTTTTCTACTATTAACTTAAACAAAAACAAAGTACGTAATAAGTTAACTACTTCTATACTAACAAGCATATTACATACAAAAACAGTAATAGGAGAAAGCAATTGTTACGCATTTAGTATTAATGAAACATTATTAAGTAAAACTGTTGTTTGATTGTTTAAGAATGAAATGACTGAAAAGGAAATTAATTTTTATCTTGTATTTATAAATATATTATTTTAAACATTAAATTGTTTCATTTGATGTAAAACAAATAACCAACATGTGGTTGTACACACACACACACACACACACACAATGGTTATGTGTATGTAAGTGGGGAATTTTAAAGATGTTTGGGTGAGGAATTTTGTTGAATACCCGTGGCTGATCATAATAGAACTAGACGTTTAGAAGGGCGGTCGCCTAATATTTGAGACAGGGCTCCTCAGTTAGAGGGATATAAGGAATAGTGAGAATATGAAAATTAAGTTTTGAATTCATAACACCTTATTAGGATTAAATAAAAATCTAATTAATCAAAAGCCGTCGTCCACAATTCGAACGTGGTTCAAAGAGAAAACCCTGAACAAGATCTGCAGGTATGTCTCTGATTTCTTTAAAGTGCTTGTGCTTATAGTACTGTGCTCTATAGGGGTTTTTTTACGTCTCCCTTTTGTCTTGGTTCTTTCTCCCTTTTACGGTCAAGCATCGTCCCATCCACCCGACGCGTGGCATCATTGCAAGACACACGAACAGGTCAGACCGATTTATTTTGTAAATGACATTTCGTAGGAACTAATTAAGAAACGCAAGTAGTTAAGTTATGATACGTAAATTTTTGTTTTAGTATTAACAATAGAGTGTAAACCGAGTATATGTATACGGGAGTAATCTTTTATACACATATTAATTTGGTTGCTAAATACGTGCTAGATCAAATATTTAACATATTCTTATCCTTTTTTCCTTTGTGGAATTTGATTTAGTCATTAGATCAACGAATAAATTTATACGTACTGTTTATGTTTAGTATTTGTAATAAACACTACATCATTACCTACAGTCTAGTAGTTTTTTTTACCACCATCAAACAATTAAGAACCTGTAGTGCCGAAGCACTGTAACACCCTTTTAAATGTAGTTCTTCGATTGATTTCATTCAATCAATAAGCTGATTGCTATATATGTATTCTAATATAAGGTTATTAACTCCAATACAATTTTTATATGAAACGTTGATTTATATTTCATATTTCAATTATTAAAATTGAGTTAGGTGAAATTAGGTTTGTATTTAATACTTGTTACATTAAATCTGTTCATTGTAGACCAGTTACGGAACGTATATTCCCCCCTTATGTATTATTATAAGTGATTATTACATTAGTGATAAGACAGGCTAGGACATAAATAGGGTAAGCTCCGTATAATATATATTATTACAGTCCAGACCGTGCGAACGATAGTTTAAAATAAAATCGGTAATACTAATGTTAAGCCAAAGTGAATTGTAATAGTCGAAGAAATAAAAATATTGGTTCGTTTCAACGATTTAAGAGAGGAATCCAAACTACAGTGCAACCGAGGAACTAGGTATCTAAAATTGAACCGAAATCTCTGTTGGACTTCGACGGAATCTAAAATCGATACCCGCAGGACTTCTAGAATCGCAGTCCAAAGTAGTATTAAGAACAAAGAAACGAAGGAACAAAGCAACAAAGAAACGAAGGAACAAAGGAACGAAGAAAATCAAGAAACCCACGGCATCCAGAAAAGAAGCGAGTTCATACAGGTGAAACTTATTAATACTGTAATAACTTTTTTTGTTTTGCAACAAATCTTTTTATATCATTTTTATTGCGAAAATGGCACAACCCTCGCTCAGACTACCAGTGTTGAATAACCCCACAGCAATCCCTTACGTACATCCTTATACTATTAAGGATATCAATGCCGCCGTAATATCCCTAATTCCCGAATTCGATGGGAACCCAAACACCTTAGACACATTCAAACAGGCATGCACATTTATATGTACAATGTATGCAGATACGCGTAATCCGGCAAACCAATTAAACGTTTTTTTAAGGCAAGTAATTCTGTCCCGGGTTAAAGGCAAAGCACTAGAAATTTTGAATTGCACAAATAGCATAGACACGTTCGATGCCATAATTAGCTGTCTAACATTGTATTTCTCTGACCAGAGAACAGAGGATTGTTCAGTAGCGGATTTAATGGGAGCCAAGCCCGAACGTAATGAAACACCGTATATTTTTGGCAATCGAATTCAAGATTTGTTAAATTTATTAATAAGCAAAGTTAAAGCGGTAACTGAAGACGTGAATATTCAAAATTTTAAAGTAGAACAATATAGCAACAAAGCCCTTCAGGCATATATAAGAGGTTTAGCTAATTATCCAGTAGGTCAGGAAATTAGATTAAGGAAACCTAATACCTTACAACAAGCCATGAGTTATGTTATAGAGGCAGAAAATTTCTTGTACTCATGTAACAAAACTAGCAGCCTAAACGCGAGCTATTACACCTTAAAACAACAGGTACCGGTTTATAAAAAGTTTTTGCCAAGACCAGTAGCGGTACAACATAATTTTAGGCCAAATAATTTCAACACCCAAAGGCAATCACCAAGTTACGTGCAAAGTTATCCGCACGCCACGAATTATGTTTCGAGATCACAACCAAGCTTCATCTCGAGCCCACAAAATAAACCATCCTACAACAATCAGCAAGGACCATCTCGTACAGTAAAAAACTCCAGTTTTAAATTTGCAAAATCACCCGGCCAATTAGAACAAACCAAAAACGCGAGACCCATGCAAATGGACACCACACTACACCCCCTGTAGATCTTTGTACAAAAGAAATTTTGCACGATTTCACGGAAAACCACCCGAAAGAATATTCCCAAGGTGCATCTAATTATTGCACCTTAAATTACGAGGAAACTCCAGAAGCACCAACGGAAAGGATAGAGTTTAATCATAGTCACTTCGTCCGCCTCCCTTACATACATAAATGTACCGGAAATACAAGCGAAATTCTTAATAGACACCGGTGCATCTGCTTCATCAATCTCAACGAAAATCGCCTATGATTAATTACCCAAATTTGTCCAATACCGTCCATTCAGTGTCACCACAATGCATAATACGACGTACCATAAATACGTAATCGAAATACCTTGCCTAGCAACATTCAACGCGGCCGGTCAAGAACACCAATTTAATGTGGTAGACTTTTCAGAGAAATTTGATAACAAATTACTAGAACAATTAGAAGCCAGTGTGGGCATAAAAAAACAAACTACTAAAAACACCCTACGGCAACATACAAATGCACTATGAAAAGCCACAATTAACATTGGGCCCACGGGAAAGAAAGATCGTAAACATTCCCGTATCAAGATATTTGAACCCTGTAGTTATCAACCACCAAGAAATCATGAAAGGCGTAGAAATTCCCACCTCTATTATGAATGCAAAAGATTATCACGCGATAACGGAGATCATAAATTTCAACGACCATCCGGTAAAATTCACCTTGGATAAGCCGGTCCAAACCGAACTTTTCTATTACCAGGAAGACGAAATTACTAAGGATTTTAAAATCAGTCCGAGCCAAGTACGAGGTATGTAATGTAAATGTAAAATCGAAACTTCGCATAAATCACCTGAACAGCGAAGAACAGAAATTAATTTCGAGTTTATGCCTAAAATATAAAGATGTATTTTACCATGAACAATTGCCACTCACTTTCACCAACGAGATTAAACATGCGATCGAGATAAAATCAGAGCAACCCGTCTACATTAAACCATACAGGAAGTCAACAGCGCAACGCGAAGAAATTAATAGACAAGTTAACAACTTAGTAGAACAAAATATAATTCAGGAATCCTTTTCCCCTTGGTCAGCTCCAGAGCATTAGTGCCCAAAAAGCCAGACGTCCATGGCAACATTAATTACAGGAAGGTCACTGATTATCGTAGGTTGAACGAAACTACAATAGATGACAAATTTCCCTTGCCTAATATTAGCGATATATTGGATAAGTTAGGTCGAGCGCAATATTTCACTACGTTAGACCTAGCCAATGGTTATCGCCAGATCGAAATGTCAAAAAGGGACATACCAAAAACGGCGTTTTCCACGGAATTGGGACACTACGAATTCAAGCGAATGCCTTTTGGACTAAAAAGCGCACCCGCAACCTTCCAACGAGTCATGAATCACATCCTGAGAGGGTTAACTCATGACACCTGTCACGTATACCTGGATGACATCGTAGTCTACTAGACCTCCCTTCAGGAACACATCGAAAAACTAAAAACAGTCTTCGAAAGGTTAAGGCAGGCAAATTTAAAGGTGTCCCAGGATAAGTGCGAGTTTCTGAGAAAAGAAGTGGCATACTTATGTCATGTAATTACAGAAAATGGAATAAAGCCGAATACGGACAAAATTAGCGCGATTAAAAGATTCCCGCTGCCAAGGACACAAACCGAAATCAAAAGTTTTGTAGAGTTCCTTGGCTACTATAGGAAATTCATTAGAGATTTTGCGCGACTGACAAAACCAATGACCAAAATGTTAAAAAAGGGTAACAAAATCCAAATAACACAGGAGTACACAGATAGCTTCAACAGGTGTAAAACGATATTGTGCAACGAACCAGTATTGCAATATCCGGACTTCTCAAAGACATTCACGTTAACCACAGACGCCTCGAATATAGCTATTGGCGCGGTCCTATCACAGGGACCGGTTGACCACGATAAACCCGTATCCTACGCGAGTAGAACCTTGTCCGAGACGGAGCAAAATACTTCCGCCCCTATTTGTTTGGCAGGAAATTCACTATATTCACGGACCACATACCTTTAGTCTGGCTAAGTAACTTAAAGGAACATAACTCTAAATTACAGCGCTGGAAATTGAAACTAGGTGAATACAATTATGAGGTAATTTATAAAAAAAGGAAAGTACAACACCAACGCGGACGTTTTAAGTCGAATTCGTCTGAGCAAAGAAATAAATCCTCAAGACAGTAACGATTCAATAACATCGAATTGTAAGAATAATGAATTAGACGAAATAACATTACAAATTGGACAAAAGGTTTTTGTTAAAAGCGGTAAAGGTTTTTCGAAACCCCTATACAAGGGACCATTTAAAGTGACAAAAATTAATCCTGGTAATACAGTAGGCGTTACGGACGAAAATGGTAAAGAATTCAAATACCACATCCGTATACTAAAATTAGGAATAATTTCAGATGCGGAACCATCCTCATCCTACGAGGATCCGGGAAGGTAATCCAGACTCACGAGCATGTAGGATTGCTACCCCTAAAATTAGGCTTAGTATATAATATTAATAACTACTGCAAATTAGTATTAACTAAAGATTATAGCGAATTTATAGAATCTATCAACCAATTGATAAAGAACCAGACGTAAAACTAATACAGAAAATTAAGTATAAAACTGTAAGTTTTGACACTAAACATTTATTAATTATTAAAGATAGGAAAATGATAGAAATTAATAATTTATTAGAATCAATAGGTTTGAACAGGAAAATTCAAAAGCGGGGTGCTATAAATATTTTAGGCTCTCTTGTTTAACTAATAACCAGTAACTTAGATGCAACAGATGGAGAAAAATACGAAACCCTAATCAAAGAATTACAAGATAACCAAAGTAAGTTCAAAATATTCTCAGGTCAAATCATGCTAATAGAAAACGCAACAAATAGTTTAGACAATAATATGCAAATACTAAGAAATCATTATAACGATGTCTCCAATTTACTAAATAACCAGATAAATATGTATAGTATACAAACAATGCTTTATTTGGAAATATACCAGATCGATTTAATAATTGTTGAACTTAAACAACTAGTGGACGCACTAATCTTTGCTATTAAGCAAATAATGCATCCCGCAGTTATCAAGCCAAAGCAACTGTTAGATAAGCTATTGTCCATTCATTTGAGTGTTAATAATAAATTTCCGTTCGATTTACTCATCGAAAACATTAACCGAATTGAAAGTCAAATAATCATACAGTACTATCAAGTTCAACCAAAATTTGTGTATGTACTTCAAATTCCTATTATAGATAACCATCCTTTCTAGTACTATCATGTTTATCCTATGCCAATACAAGTGAACCATTCATTGTATAAACAAATTAAACCAAAATTTGAATTTGTTGCAATAAGAGATAAACCGTACTTAGAAAACAATAATAAATGTAAAATGTTTAAACAAGATATTTATTTATGCGACCGCTTATATGAATCAACATTAACAGACTACAGTGACTGTAGTGTGCAACTAATTGAACAAACTGATAATTACCAATCATGTCAATACGAAAATATAATTATTTCCGAGACCAAAATATTAAACTTGGAGGGCAATGTAAAATTATTGTCTCTGCCCCCCCTCCCCCCGTAACCAAACTTCTACAAAACTGCAGCAATGACATAAGTAAAATAAATTATAAGGGAACAATAATAATAGATGTGGAAGACAATTGTCAATATAAAGTAGATAATAAGGTAATTCAAAATCACTGTATTAAAAACAAGTTAAGGATCAAACTTACAGAAACAGAATTAAAAGTTATTCAACATGTCACCGCACACAGTCTCGATATCAAAACAGGTAACATATCGAAACGAATATTAGAAAATAAAAATGAAATAGATTCTATAAAGTATATTAGAATTAAGAATATGCACATTTTCAACTATATAATATCCATGTTCGTAGTTATAATAATAATCCTTTGTATTAGATTAGTAAAACAAAATAATTTTCATTGCTTAAATAAGGTCAAAGAAGAAATATAACTACGAGGAAATTTACCTTCACCAACAAATGTGGAATAAATTGTTGTAACAAAGGTAAATTTACCTCTGATTACCAGTTGTGGTGAAGTGAAGACGTATTTATGTGCAGTGTTTTAGTGATTCAGTGCTACATCATTCCTATGTAAGCAGTGTTTCTATTGGCGCGCTTCGTAGCGTAAGCCCCGCCCTCCGGGCAAGAACTTTAGTGTCGCGAAATTCGCGTCACGCCCTCACGAAATTCCGTCTGTTACTGCTATCATGTCTACAGACGCGAACAATTCGCCCCGACCCATAATGATTTCGTCAAATTCATCATCCATGAATAACTTCACCACGGTCGGACACAGTTCCACCGAAGAAAATATATGTAATTTCAAAAATAATGACATTTCCACCACGGTTCCCAATTATTTAAGGCCGGCTATTTTAAATACAAACGCTACTGTTATTCAACAGGCAGCGATTAAACTAGCCCAAAGCATCTTCGAAATGGAGAATATCCCCGATATAGAAGACGATATGGACACCACTGATAATTGCTCAATCACGAGTAATTCTAGTGAAGATTCCTCGCATATTAACGAAGAAGGCTTCGTACTTCAAAAAAGTAAGAAACGACCGCGTCGCAATTCTATTGAAAACAAAAACCCAAAAATACTTTCCGATAATATTTATAATATTCTTCCACAAGAATCGAATGAACATGTGACACCAAATCAACCATCTACGTCACACTCCTCCCCTCTTCAAGGGTCCAACAAAGCTTCCAAAGGGGAATTACAACGCTTTCCCCCCATTACCATACAAAATAAATAAAAATGGACTTCCATTTCCAATCGCTTTGCAGCTTTACAAATAAAGTTTGTTAAAGCCAGAAACACCTTGGTAAAGTTCCTCAAAAACGAAAAATTGGGTTTCTTCACCTAAAGACTCCCAGTTGACAGACCCATCAGGGCAGTGATAAGAGGTGTCCCCACTGACATCTCTACTGATGAGGTCCAAGACCTCATTGATCAAGGTGTTGAAGCTAACAAAGTTCACCGAATGAAGAAATTCAGGGGACAAGCCCCCCCATGCCTCTCGTCCTCATCGAATGCGCCCGTTCCGCCAACGGAAAGATCTTCGATGTAACTGACATCAACAGACTCCGAGTCCAAGTGGAATCGCCAAGAAAGCGCTCTGAAGCAATCCAATGCTTCCGTTGCCAGCGCTATGGCCATAGTTAACATTTATGTACTATGCCCCCCTCCCCCTCCCCTATGTATCAAATGTGGCTTAGGGCATCACAGTAGTGTTTGCCAAAAGCCCAAAGATACACCTGCTTCCTGCTGCAATTGTAGCGGTACACATACTGCTAGCTACAGGGGTTGTCCTCAACACCCCAGTATGAAAATCACAAATAACACTTCTATCCAGCCCACTAGGGCCCCCAATGCACAAACTAGGGGTCTTCCCCCTAGCGCCCCCACTTCTAAACAAACTCGCCCTCTTCCCCCCAGGGCCCCACAAACATCAGCTTGGGCACCCAAAACAGCTGCCCACATAAAAAATACAGAAGAATTTCCAAATCTTCCCAAGAAGAAAGGCACCCAACCAAACGCCCTTCCAAAACCATCCACAACTAAAGATGTAACTCCTGTTAAAAAACACTCAAGGAAGCAGAACAACAGCTGCTTCAATATAGATAATATAGCTGGGCTGTTGTCTCTAGTATTTCGTATTGGCTCCAGTCTTGCTGACGTCAATTCCATGGAAGAAGCTATTCCAATTATCCTTTACTAAAGAAATATGCAACCTGTTCAACGTTGCTAATGAATAACCCGCCCCGAGCCCAGTCATCTCTTAAAGTTATGGCGTGGAACGCCGATTTTCTAACGAATAAAATTTTAGGACTTCATGAATTTATGAGACGCTACAACATTGATGTAGCTCTCATCAATGAAACACATCTCCGTCAAGCTTCGGTAATGAGTCCCGGGTTATTCAATATACCGCAACGACCGTTTTTTTGGCCGTGGAGGTGGCATTGCCATCTTAATCAAAACCTCTATTCCACATTATCAGTGTTTCTCTCCAGTTTTAATGTCTTTTGAGACAACAAGTATTAAAGTCCACACCTATTTTGGTTTACTCAAATTAACAGCCATCTATAAAAGATCAACCGCTCCCTTCATCCCTGAGGAAATGGATACGCTCCTGTAGGAAGATATCCCAACGATGCTTGCAGGAGACTTGAACTACAAGCATCCCATTTAGAACTCCAGAGTCTCAAACGCTTCCGGAAAAAAACTTGCTAAATATATGGAGACCAGGAATATCTTTGTAGACGGCCCAACAGATCCAACGCACTACGGCCATGCTGGCCGCCCTGATATCCTAGATATCATGGATCATTCCATCTCTGCTGTGTCCAATCACCAAAATAAACACTCCTGAAGAATTAGAAGAGCAAGTCCATTGTTTCACCTCAGCAATTCATGAATCCTTACAATAAGCTTCCAACCCAATTCCCAAATCTCGACACAGCTCCACGCTCCCCAACAACATAAAAGAATTTATATCTTCACGCAACAGAGCGAGAAGAGCATATGCCAGATCACTCCAGCCAGACGACAAACGTCTTTACAACAGTCTTTCTGTCGACGTCAGATATGCTCTTCCCAACTTTAGAAATCAATCCTGGATTTCTAAAATGGAATCTCTGGACGACACTCCAAAGTTATAGAAAGTCAAAAAAATTCTTGGAAGATCCCATGTCCCCCCCCCCATTCCTCCAATCCACTACCTGGCCGGCATCGTTTTCTCGCCTGAGGATAAAGCAGAAGCCTTCGCTGAATATTTGGAAAACTGCTTCACTCCCATATACGACCACATCGATCTAGATCACCTAGACATGGATGATCGTGAAGTGGAAACTTTTCTGGAAACACCAGTCCTTAACACCATTTCCCCAGTTACCCCTTGAAAATTCCAATCCACAATTCGCAGTCTAAAAAGAAAACGAGCTCCTGGCCACGACAACATTTCTGCCACTGTCTTAAAAGCTCTGCCCCGCAAAGGGATGATGTTGCTTCTCAACATTTGTAACGCTGCATTACGCCTTCGTCATTTTCCTTCTTCCTGGAAAAAGGCTAATGTAATTATGATTAGCAACAAACGGAAAATCCGACTTTTCCCCAAAACTACAGGCGAATCAGCCTACTACCTGTCATGGGGAAAGTCCTTGAACGTATTATGCTTTCACGTCTCCAAGATCACATCGATGAACACGACCTCATCTCAAATCATCAATTTGGCTTCCGAAAATCACATTCCACAACGCACCAACTTCATAGAGTGGTTGATCAGATTACCATCAACTTCAATAACCGTCAAGCCACTGGCGTTATGTTATTTGACATTGCCAAAGCTTTCGATAGAGTCTGGCACACTGGCCTACTCTATAAATTAATAAATTCCCCTATCCCCCCCCTCACTGATTCATTTAATCAACTCATTCCTAAGTAACCGCACCTTCACTGTAAAAATCAAAGATTGCCTCAAAGATCTGTCCTTTCGCCAACATTATACAACCTGTTTACAAAAGACATACCTACAAGACTAAACACCCATCTGGCTGTATACGCGGATGACACTTTAATCTATACTGGATCACGCTCCATCGATCTAATCGAAGACCGACTTCAAGAATCCATAGAAGCTTTGGAACACTGGTTCAGCCTATGGAGGATTAAAATTAACCCTGACAAAAGCCAAGCCGTAATTTTCAGTCGAAGCACAAGGCATCGCCCAGCGGAAAATCTAAAGATGTTTGACACAGAAATCCCTTGGAAAAAGTCTGTCAAATACCTTGGCCTCACTCTGGACAGCAGATTTACCTGGTCCGCCCATACAGACAATATATCCACAAGGACTATGTCAATTATAGCTCAACTATATCCTTTTCTGCAAGGCAATAACAAATTAAATCTTCAATTAAAACTACTCATTTTCAAACAAGTCACGCACCCCAATGATCTATGCCATCCCCATATGGGGACACGCCGCCAACACTCACCTGAAGAAACTTCAAACAAAACAAAATAAAGCTTTAAGGACAATTATCAACACTCCCTGGTATGTCACCAACGATACCATTCACAATAATCTACAAATTACCACCATCAAAGATTTCGCGAAACAATTAGCAAGAACATACTTTGAGTCCACTCCAACACACGATAACCCATTAGTCTCTGGAATTTTCACCGGCTTTCGCCATGGAAAGCACAAAACGCCTCAGGATATTCTACTTAATGATCCTCCCTGAATTCCCTTCTCACAACCCCTAACGGAACATCACTCCTTGATTGAGAATAACTTTATAAAGATTTCCGCATAGGTCACATCTTTTTTATCATTTCTAACGATAAAGGGGAGGAATTTCCGCACCATAGTGCACCTTTGGTTCCCCTAAAATATATACTTCACAAACCTCCATAAAGAGTTCGCAGAAATAGAACTAAGTTCATCTGCAGTAATAAAGCCAAGAAGAAGAAGAAGAAATTTACCTCTAAGGATGGAGGAGTTACGGAACGTATATTCCTTAGAAGATATTTACGAATATGTCATTGAAACCAGTAGAGCAATTTCATTTTTGGATCATCAATTTGGTTTATTCACTAGTAGAAGCGACAATAGGAAAAAGTTACGACAGTATTATTCTACAAAAATGAGCATTTTGAAAGAAAACCAATACAACCTCTCAGAAATTAAAGTGATTAATTTAAAAATTAAGTTGCGCCTTCTCTTTTGAATTAGAGAAACACTTCGGACTTTCGTAAATCTTATTACAATTTAATTTATGTCTTCTAAATTATTTATTTCATTTGCGAAAACTCTGTATAATGTTCGTATTTTTGTTAAAATCATGTATGTTCAAATGCGGTGTTAGTATTTCATTTCTATTCAGTTATATATAATGTAACTTTCGTATATTCGGTATTTATTCAATAATGTTAAGGGTCAATATTGCACATAGTAAAACGCAGTTATTTCGGTAGTCTTTGATGTACGCCGCCTAAGCGATGATGTCATCCTTTATGTCCGACTCACTTTCGCCGCATCGATGGATGAGTTGCAGGTGTGCGTAATATTCTATACGGTCTACGTGTGGACTAGGCTTTTATTCTGGAATGTTTCTCCTTCGTATATCCTCGTCCATTGGCATAGATCAGGTTCAGCGTTGCCAATCCTACCGATTTTTCGGTATATCTACCGATTTTTGTACTAATTTACCGATCTACCGAATTTTAACAGATCAAAGATAATAATTTAATGAAAAAATTTAATATTAGTTGAAAGGAATTTGTATACATTTCATGGTTATCAGAACCATATAAACATAATTGATTGTGTGGAATAAACGCTGAAAGTGCTAACGTAGTGCTTTTAACATTTTGATCGCTCACTCGTCAATTATGCATACGTTTACGTACTGATAACTGAATATTGGGGAATAGGGAACGACCGTCTTAGGCAACAGCATGCTTGAATGAGCCGCTTTATATTAAAGCAAACAATAAAATTTTATGTTGTTTTCTTCGTATAGAATAGATTCCAATTGGGTCGTAAAGGTAAATATAAGTTCCCCTTTGTGTGAGCAAGTTGTGATTATTCTGCATTTATGCCTTTGTTGTTGTTCATAAATAATACTGTAATAATATTAGCGCCAGTTCAGACACGGCGGAATCCGCGCGGGTCAACCGCGCTGTTCTTATTTACGTAGCATCTTCATATTCGTTCATACTTGTCAGCGCGGATCGTCCGTCCGCGCGGTAGCCGTCACTTGACCGCTGGAAAATAGATTCGCGCGGCATCCACGCGGTTGTATTACTATGACGGGGCTAGAGAGTGTTCAGTTGCTTCGCAGAAACCTCGCGGTTCGGATGAATGACCGTGATCATGGATCGCTTCGACACCGAGGTGTTTATTAATGAAATAGAGAAGAGACCCGCTGTGTGGGACATCCAGTGTGCAGAGTATTCAAATAAAATTTTGAAGAACCGAGCTTGGCAGGAGTTGGTGGAGCTATTTGGAGAGGAAGAAGACTCATTAGAAAAAAAGACTGTGTTAGGTTAGTATATTTAACAAAAATGTAGCATATTATAAGTACAATGTTTTATAATAATTATTTATTAGTCATATAATAATTATTTATTAGTTATATAATAATTATATTTTTGTATCTTGCCATTCTACACGACCGTCGTTTGCAAAGTAATTAGCAAATTTATCTCTAATATTTAAAGATGACTGTGTCCCCCTTCCTGCACGTAAATTATTGAGATTAGTCAACGGCGCAGTGTATAAAGTATCTTGATACTGTATACCATCTCTAGTTCTAACAAAATTGTGTAGAATGCAACATGCCTTTATTATGTCTTCGGCAAAGTCTATTTTAACATTTATAGGTCTATGAAGAATTCGCCACTTGTTCGCCAAAATCCCAAAAGTGCATTCTATATTACGTCGGGCTCTGGATAACCTATAGTTAAAAATTCTTTTTTCATATGATAAACCTTTTCCTGAATAGGGTCGCATAACATTTTCCGTTAAACCAAACGCTTCATCACCAACTATAATATGTGGCAATGGTGTAGGATCTACGTTAGATATTGCTTTAGGTTTCGGTATGTGTAATGATTTTTCTAGTAATCTTTTATAAAATATTGAATTTTTAAATATCGCAGAATCACTACTTTTTCCATATGCTCCAATGTCAATAAAAGTAAAACATTAGTTTGCGTCACAAAGTGCCAACAGTACTATAGAAAAAAAATGTTTGTAGTTATGATACAAAGATCCAGAATCATTAGGCATTATAACTCGTATATGTTTGCCGTCTATGGCGCCTATGCAATTAGGAAAATTCGCATATCTTTCAAAGTCCATAGCTATTCTCTTCCACATATCTTCGCTACGTTCGGGCATGACTTTTTTTGCCATTATTTTCCACACTGCTTCACATACTTGACGAACAATTCCTGTAACTGTAGATTTGCCAAGGCGATAGTTGTAATGAAGTTCTCCAAATGAACAACCACTACCCAGGTATCTGAAACATCAGTAAAATTACTTAATAATATAATTTATTTGACTAATCCATAGCTGGACTAGGCGGAAATGTAAAGTAATGACATTATTCATCTTTTCAGGTACAACACTGCAAAAAAAATGGAAGAACATACGTGATGCCTATAATAAGGAATATAAAAAAGGCAAATCAGTTCCTTCTGGTTCAGGTTCATGTAGACGAGCACGATATATGTACTTTGAACGACTTTCTTTTCTTCAGAAGTCGATAGAAAACAAGGAAACGACCACTAATATAGAAGAACTGAACAATGAAGAAAGTCAGGAGTTAAATACAGAGGAAACTAGTTTAGTGGATGCTACTGAAATCCGCCCTTCCTCTAATAAAAGGAAGACGAAAACTAAGATTACATCAGAAGAACGATTGGCTAATATATTGGAAGAGAGCATTCAATCACGAGATAAAATACGGAAAGGATTCCAAGAAAGTATTTCAAACCAAGATGAAGATAAACTTTTTTGCTTGTCATTATATAAAGAACTCAAAAAAGTTCCCGAAGTCAAGCGTTTGGCCACCAAAATCGAATTGCTGCAAGTGATACAAAAAGGGCAAAACTTACAATCTCCCATTCATATAACAACTCAGCACAATGTGCCTAATGCAGCATTTTGGCATAGCCTACAATATTCAAACCCACAGGGATATTTTACATCACCTTCACCTTCAGCAGTCATACCACCAGCATCACCATCGCCTTCACCACATGTTAGCACAGATTCGCCAGCTTCTATTATAGAAAATATATACGCTGATATCTAACAAAATAAATATCTTACCTTTTAAAGTAATAACGATATTTAATAATGTAGAAAATATATACGCTCATGTTTAAAAAAATAAAAATCTTACCTTAAAGTAATAACGAGTTTTTCTTCTGGTGACACACTTGATCTCATATGGGTATCAGAACTTCCAATTTCTTCCTTAATCATTGCAAGTAATTCGTCAAATGATTTTATCGACATTCTCAAATAGTTAAAGAACTTATGCTCAAACTTTCTTAACTTAGGATATAAAGACACAAATAAGCCATGTGAGAACCGATCACTTAAAATTGGATGCACCCAATACTGCCTTTGCCTTTTCTTTTTTTTTAAGAGCAAGTACAAACATATCGCTTCTTCAACTTCCATCTTTGAAATGAATTGTATGTTCTCCCTTCTTCTAGATATCCGCACGCCAACCGCGCCTGTCTGAACACCGATTCAATCCAACCGCGCGATTTACATCCGCGCGGATTCCGCCGTGTCTGAACTGGCGCTTATAGTCCATGCCATATGAACTAACATTTATCATGTGATTCTGTTATATTTAGTTCAAAGTCAGACTAGCCGTAGCTCTGGTATCGCTTATTCAAATTTCGCGCATTTAATCATTTACGGTTTCCGGTTGTGTGCATATGCATCCATCACCTGATCATCGCCGTATATCGTTAAAGTTATATCAAGTGGTCGTGTTTTTGTATGTGAAACAAGATAAATCTGTAGTTTGCAATGTCAAACAAAGTCTTCAACAATCATTTTTTTGATATTTTACCGTTATTTCTTGTGTTTTGTGTAACTTTCGTTTATTGTAGATAGTGTAGTTAGTATTAGTTTTTAGTTTCTGTCTTTATTTTCTTAGTATTAGATAAGTGTTTTTCGATAATATGGTTAATTGTTGTGCACAGACTTGCAAAAGCTCTTCAAATTATGTGAAAAGATGAGAAGGTAAGGTTGCTACGAAATGATGAAATCAGATGAAATTACAAATATATTTTTATTTCTTATGTAGCTCTGTCAAAAATGGTGTACTGTCATTGACCGACAAGACTTAGTTAATATATATTTCAAACTCGGACCGTCAAAAATATAGGGTGTGTGAGAAACATTTTACGGAAGATGATAAATTTGTTGCATTCCATAATAGGACAAATTTGAAAGCGATTGCTGTTCCATCGGTAAATTTGCCAAGTAAGTTACATTTTCTGTATAATGCAGATAATTTTTATAACCAACATACATACAACAGCAACCGTTATTTTCACAAATATGTGCTTTGATATTGATGTTAGGCTTTGAATTAGCTTCCATACTTGCTTAGTATATGTGATATTGCAAATCCATTAGTAATTACAGTTTAAACACTTGTTTTAATGTGTATAAATTTATTACTAGCTTATATTCGTTTTATCCTTACGTTTATATATTGGTATAAGTAGTTGCTCTTTAAGTTTGCATAGTCTTTTGAATTACTACCTAACGTTTTACTGTATTTACTTTCTTATCTATTTTAGCAGTAGCATCAGTCAGTAGCCCTTTACCAGGCCCTTCAAACGCAGTATGTTGTAATGATTTCCATATGGTTGCAGCTCCTGTCCAAAATTGTATGACACCTGTAGACAGTACTAACCGAGGAGGTAACTTATACATGCTTATTTTTCAAAATAAAAATATTTATACATTTTTAGAATTACCATTGTTATTGGATTCCTGTCAGCGGTCAGAAGATATCGTGAGGACACCTAGATCTCGTGCGGGTATATATTTGTCGGTTTATATTAAGAAATGGAATATATATTTGTGCTTTATTTATACAGATTTATGTAAGAGAATCAACTTGCTGAAGTTGGTCAATACAAAAACTGCTTGTGACTTAACTCCCAAAGCTAAGCGTCTGTATAGAACAGCAAAAAATCTGAAGGGAATTGCAAGACGCTTATTCCACAATAATATTAAAACAAAGCAGCGATTAGAGAAAGCCCTAGAATTTTCCAACACCGAAGATTTTCTAAAATCCACTGTCAACAAGACAACGACGAACTTTCTGCTGTCACAGGTAAAAATGCAGAAGAGGAAGCCCAGGGGACGACGGTTTTCAACCGTTGATAAAATATTTTCATTGGCACTTTTGAAGCAAAGTCCTAGAGGTTACAGACTTCTGCAAAAAGTATTTGCATTACCATCGAGGAAGACCTTAGTGCAACTGCTCAGCAAAATACCATTCCAGTGTGGAATTAATGTATCTGTACTGCATACCCTTCGAGCAGCCATAAGAAAAATGGACGAGAAACATCGTGACTGTGTCCTCATGTTTGACGAAATGAGTTTAGAATCCTCATTAAGTTATGCGAAGAAAGAGGACTGTGTAGAAGGTTTTGTCAATTGTGGAGATGGAAAGCAATTGAAGTTTGCTGACCATGTAATGGTTTTTATGATCCGAGGTATAATCAAAAAGTGGAAACAACCAATCGCATTCTATTTCACAAATGGAGTGATGGCTTCTACTCATATTGTCAGAAACTTAAAGGAGGTAATTACAGCACTTCATTGCATTGGGTTGAGAGTTGTTGCTACTGTGTGCGACCAACATGCTTGTAATGCAAAAGCCATAGATATACTTTTGAAAGACACAAAAGCAACGTACTTACGTAGGAATATGGAAATGAGGACTCGTGGCTTCGAAATTGACGGCAAAGAAGTGGTGCCATTGTTTTGATCCCCCGCATCTTTTGAAACAAGTCAGAAAACATTTGGTTGATGGTGACGCCGAATTCCAAATTAAAGGTGTATCCAAAACTGCTTCTTGGAAAGATATAGTAAAGTTGTTTGAAATGGACACAGGTGACGATTGCACCAGAATGTGCTACAAATTAACTAACCAACATATATATGCAGACCAGATAAAAAAGATGAAAGTGAAATTTGCGGCACAAGTCTTTTCTCACCGTGTGTCTTCTACATTAAGGTGGACAGTGAAATATGGTAATACGTTATTTTATATACAGTGAATATATCTTATTTTGCAACATGTAAAAGTTACTTCTTCTTTCTACATCAATCGCAACTAGCTCCTGATGGTTTTAAAAATTATCTTCATGATGTGACTTAAAATGTTCTCGTGTAGTAGTTTATACATGAAAGTTTTGCTTAAATTTGAAGTTTGTGTTAAAGCTTGTTGAATTTCATCTCCTTTGGCGTCCGTAATAACATACCTTGGTCTATTCTTTTTTTATGGTTATGAACGATGCATACATTATTTTTATTCTGTATTGACCTACTTATTGTAGTTGAATCGGGTCTTGGGATCAGGATATGTAATGTGAAACAAATCTGCTACTCTCCTCAAACTCATAGTCGCCTTATATCAGTTCACTAATAACTCTTTTTCTTCTACACTATACGTACCTCAAAAATGTCAAAATTTAGATAACCAGCTGAAATTACTAATTATTTTGACAACCTATGTTGCAAAATAAAATACACGCTAAAACACATTGCTATCATCTTATTATAGCAACAAGTGTATGTGTGAGTTTTGGATATTGCAAAATAAGATATATTCACGGTAGTTGAAATAGCACTAATTAGGTTTTTTAAATTTTAGGACAAAAGAATATATTACTCAGCACCGCAGAAGGTACCGCTGATTTTTTATGCTTTTTCGATCAGCTGTTCGATAGCGTTAATGGACACTCCATAGAACCTGATCATGGAAAGAAGCTGAGAGCAGCTGTTACATCAACTTCAGACCATGCTGCATTTTGGGAAGAAGCTGTGAGGATTTTAAAATCAATAAAGTTTTTATCTAAAACTGGACGGTCTGTACCACCTACATTAAAAAATTGGGTTTCAACTATAGAGAACTTCTTGTATTTAACCCAAAAATTATTAGAAAAAAATAGATTTGTATGCCTGCGAAACTTTAACCAGGACCCGTTGGAAAATTTTTTTGGTGCCATTCGAAGCCATGGCGTGCGGAATATAAATCCTACACCGCAACAATTTATTTATTCATTAAAAACTTTAATTATTAACAACTTTCTAACACATCACTCTCCTGGAGCTAATTGCGAAGTGGAAGACATCATGTTGGACAGGCTAAAGGCGTTTCTGCATCGTGAGGAGGAAGATGTAACAAAGGCGGAATTAACACTACAGACAAATTTTAAAAATGTGGAGTCGAATACTACCTATACAAATAGAAAGAACGCGACACATACCTATATTGCAGGCTACATTGCCAAGCAGATAATAAAAATGACAAAGAATTGCAAGTTTTGTAAGAAAGAGCTCATAAGCTCAAATGATCTCGAGGAACACTCTTTTATTAAAGAATTAGAATATTCAACAAATTTGTTGTTGAAACCAACAACAAAATTTTCTGTCACTTTTAATAAGTTGATGAAACTATGTGCAAACCATATTTGTGATATCGTGATTATGGACAATGTAAAGAAACGGTTAGAATTATGGGCAAAAAGCACGATTCATATCGATTTACATTGTCCCAATCATGATTTGTTAAGTTTATTTATAGAAAAATTTATATATTTATTTTTTTTTACATACATCAAACATATCAATTTAGTTTTAAGAGGGAAATTTCAGTTTAACATCAACGACGTATTAATTGAAAATGCTAAAGATAAATATAGAAAAAATAAAGCTAAGAATTATAAAATTATAAGAACCAAGCAATTGCAATAAATTATGTAAAAAATATAATCGCGTTTCCTATTTCCCTATAAAGAGCTTCATGAAGCGAATGAAATTACCAACGAATTCCTTATTCGTTTGGAAATACAAATAGAATTTTGTGCAACAATTACTACAATTAAATGTAAGTCTACTTATTTCCTATCATAAATACAACAGGGAATATGTGGGTTAACATTTAATTGTAATACGTTTTTACAATATGTAGCTGTTCCATAAGTTTGAATTTCCCGCTTTTTCGAAAAGTTTCAAGTCATGCCGCCATTGGCGCTACCATACTCTGAATCAATGATGGATAAAGAGTTGCCTATCTATCAACCCAACCAACCCTCCCTAATCTATGTTATAGTCGCAGTTTTGTTGAAACTTAGAACAGTTTCGTTTAATTTGTGCTTCGATCGTTACGTCTATTCATTGCAATTTCAGTCAGAATTAAATATGTCTGGTTCATCAGATTATATCGGCAATGAAGGAACAAGTGCAGGAATTAAGAGAATAAAATATAGTCAAATTTATAAAACAGAATGAGAACAGCTAAGTGATTATAGTAGGTGGCTTTCCAAAAGTAATAAAGGTCATACTTATGCATATTGTCAATGCTACAAAAAAGATATTAAAATTACTTCGGGAAAAGACGCGTTAAATAAATATAAAAATTCAAAATTTCATCGCGGAACAAGTAAATCATTATTATCTCTACGTAAAGTATCTACGATGTTTGAAAGTGCTAGTGGTCATGTGCATTTGAAAATGGAAATTCAAGAAGGTACGTAATTAAATTTTCGAAAAATCCTATTATGTACTATCTATTGTTAAATTATTTTAGCCGAAATTCGTTTAAGTGCATTTATCGCAGAACACAATTTGTCCTTTGTGACAATGGATCATGTTCCACAACTGATTAAGAAAATCTGCCCAGATTCAAAAATTGCTGCGGGAATCACTTGTGGACGTACAAAAACTACCGCAATCATAAAAAATGTTATTGGACAACAACAGTTCTTTGAAATTTGTAGTAAATAGGCTATTTGACTAATTTTAGGAAATTGTTTTAAATTATTGTTTATTACATAATAAGGACATATCATTGATATTTCCGACATATCTATTGTATTATCAATAAAAATCAATGTTGAAGTTTAAACGTCCAAGACCGTGCCAAACACGCTGTTTGTGTAATGGCGCTAGTCATATGGCATGCGTGACGTCACAGGCTAGGACGGGATAAGTAAATCTAGTAAATCAAGAAGTAAACCTGAATAAAACAGCGTCGCTGAAGTTAATTTCATGTTTTCTTCAAATTTATTGGATAGAATGGGGTATAAATGGTGTGTAGTGCCACAATGTACAAATACATCTATAAAGAGTCCACACAAACTGTTTGTTTCTGTTCCAAAGAATCCCAAAAGACGAAAAATGTGGTTACAATTAGCTCGAAGAGACCCAAAGAGTATATTACCGCATACAAATGTTTTTATGTGTGAAGATCATTTTGACGTAAGTAATATCACATTTAACTTGACATATTATACTAGATATTAGTTAAAAGTATCGGTTTTTGTAAAACGAGATCTATATCTATAACATTGCAACATCTATAACCCCACTCTATAGGATTTGAAATATTTTCTGTTACATTGTTAGATTTTTATAGTTTTCTGTGCAGTCCTGTAATATCGATTCTCTTGTCAGACAATCTATGCATAATATCATACTATTAGAATATTAGACACTTCACTTGTTATATCGGCAATAATATTGAATTGCAGATGGAAAAAGACACAATTAACTACATGAAATACAAAATGGGCTTCAGTGAGAAAATACTTTTGGCAGATGAGGCTGTGCCAACCAAGTGTCATTGTCAAGAGGATCGCAAAAGACGGATGACTGATGCTGTACCTTCTCGAGAGCTGTTCCTTAAAAAGCAAAGAATTGATCTTGTCACAGAATGTCTGCAAAGTCAAAGTACTACTGAAACTCATACTGAAAGCTTACAAACAAATAACGATATGAAACCAGAAATTATTGAGCCTGAAGGTATGTATTTATTTATTACAAATGTCAATATAATTATGTTTGCATTTATATTTAAATTAAGTCGTTAATTTTGGATTTTATCTTTTCAGAATTACCAAAAACTCAAGACAAAGAAACTATCACGGATGCTATCATAACTGTAGAAAAATCTGTTCAAGTAACAACAAAATCATATATACATTATAGGAGCAAGGCTGTGCAAACAAGATGCCAAAGTAAAAGTGTTTCCACTTCACCATTGAAGGTTTCTACAACATCACGTACCACTTCACCCTTTAAGATTGAACCATGCCAACTTCAACCGTCACAGTCGGAAGTTGTTAAATCA
Organism: Dermolepida albohirtum; assembly: GCA_031893035.1. Taxonomy (NCBI): domain Eukaryota; kingdom Metazoa; phylum Arthropoda; class Insecta; order Coleoptera; family Scarabaeidae; genus Dermolepida; species Dermolepida albohirtum. The sequence continues at coordinate 84,522 of JAVIWB010000311.1, read as the reverse complement.
CTTAAGAGAAATATTGTTCTCGAAGACGAAGAATCAGATAGTGATATTTCTTGTTTTGAAGCTGGTCATTTGTCACCTTTTGTAGCAACATCATCAAGGGAAACTGATTCCGATTCAAATGTTACAGACACCAATGAAAATATTAAACAATTGAAGTGCCTCAAACATACTATGCATTTAATTGCCAATAAACCTTTGATGTATGTTGGTATTTCCAAAGCATGTTATTTTTTAATCCAGTTGTTGCATAAACATACAAATATAAAAGTAGAACACATTTTGTTATGCTTGAAAAAAATTAGATTGAATAACACATTTTCTGAATTAGAGGATAATTTTGGAATACCACTATCTCATGCTAGTAAATTGTTTTTGCGAAATATACCTATAATAAGTTGTTTTTTAAAACCCTTTATCATAAACTTAGACAAAAAATTAATTAAAAAGAATCTCCCAATTGCATTTAGACATAACTATCACAATGTGAGCTGCATCATTGATTGTTTAGAAATCGATGTACAAAAAACATCAAAGGCTCTTCATCAGGCACTGACATGGTCAGAGTACAAAAAGGGGAATACGGTGAAGTATTTAATATCCTGCACTCCGAATGGTTTGGTTAATTATATTTCAGAAGGGTTTGGGGGTAGAACAAGTGATGTTACCATACTAGAAAACTGTAACTTTCTAGATGGGTTAGAACAGGGAACTTGTATCTTAGCTGACAGAGGCTTTAAGCACCTTGAACAGGCACTTCATCAAAAAGGCATGCAATTATTAAGGCCACCCAGTGTAAACGCTGGTGCAAAACTATCAAAAACAGAAGTTCGACAAACTAAAATAATTGCTAACCTGCGAATTCATATTGAGAGGGTGATAAGGCGATTAAGAGAATTTCATATGCTAAAGCAACATTCAGTTATAAATAATAACATTCTCCGTGTACTTGATCATGTCGTTATTATTGCATGTGCTCTAATAAATTTGCAGGATTCTCTTATTAAATAATGTAAATATCTAAATAATGTAAAATAAAATAATAAAACAAGAAATACAGAATGGTTTTTTATTTATCACAAACTGGTGTTACTATACAAAATAGGATATATATTTGTTTTCCAGAAAATAGCTAACTTTTCAATTAAGTTATTAACATAGTCGCTGTTGTATGTCACTAAAATAATCTCTACATTCTTTGTTTCTTCAAAATTGCTATCAGCGATACAAAAATAGCACTTTTTTAAACCAGTTGCATACATTTGCAGTTGCACCTGTGCTTTACATTTATCTGTGATCGTACCATTTTTGAAGTAACGGTCCTTAGCCTTTGCCTTGGTAGGACATTTTATTTCAATAACGGCGTCTGGCATTAAACCGTCTGGAGATGCTGCAATCATGGGATTCTCTTGGCATACATAAAGTTCACATGAAGTAATTTTTTTTTTAATTTATTACTTACTGCCTTCCGGACAGATAGTTCTAAATTTCGACCTCTACTCATTGCAGCAGTCTCAGGTATTTTTGCGCCCATTATGGTGGCAACCAATGGACCATCTGGTGTATGACAAACACTTACTTCATGTGCCTTTGAAGCTGTGATACGGCCATATCTCATCTCGTACCACAAACTACTCTTGCTCTGCCTCCTGGTTGCTGTTTCGATGGTATTTATCACATCTTCTGTGAATGTTGCTTTCATCACGTCTACAAACTTCTCCACATCTGCTTTAATTTCGGGGGATTGGTTTATTACAAAATTGTGCAATGAATGCTGCATCACATTAGTATGTTTAAAATCATGTTGATATTTTAGCAATTCACAGTTATCAATTTTCCTTTTCTTTGCTTCTGAAATAAATTCAGTATAAAGAGCGGATGTACTTGACCTATGAGGTACTTCTTTTTTGGACATCTGCCGCACTGTGATGAACTTCAGAGTAGTCCCTACTTTAGACAATGTAGGCTTTTTCCAATAGCACTCTACGGAAGTAGATGCAGGTTCCTCGGTGCGACGATGGACCCACATCAAAAAAGCAACTGCATGCTTGTATCCTCCAGCTGAAGCAGCACAGTTGTGGCATCGACAGCTAATAATTTCGTTGTCCTTTTCGTTTATTACCATCGTTACACTGTATGCTTTTGTTCTAACTTTATGCTCTGGACACACCTTACACTTAACTGTGCAAATCTCACGGTTCCGGTGTAGTTGGACGTAACCGATCGCATCGTCTCCATAGGATTCCCTTGCAGACCTGTGAAAGAAAAGCAAGAACGATTACAGAGAAAATTTACAAGACATATCTTGTATTTATCAACATAACCTAAAATGATCTGAATGATCCTACATAGTGGTTAAGGTTTATACGTGGTACTTACACCGCTGTTTTCACATTTTTAAATTCTGCAGCATAGTAATCGGCGTTATTCTTAAAAAAAAGTGCAACCATAAATGCGTCTATCTTAGGTAAATTGCTGTTATCAGCTCGCACAAAATTTAACTCCATTGTGAAGTCCGAAACGAATACAACTAGGAATATTATATGATATCGAAAATTATCAGAAAACTGGTTTAGAAATAGCTCAAAGATCCAATCGCTAATGAAAAACAATTCTTGAAAATTACACCCAAAAAGCTAAAACGTGAATGAACGTCAACTTGTTTCGCCAGTATCGCCGTGTATGCTAGCCTATGACGTCACCAGAGTTGCCACCAATGACATAGTGTTCCCGTTACAGATAAAATTTCAAAAATTATGAGATTGTTTTTTGTGTAATTTGTCAAAGATAAACATAATTTAGTATAAAATAAAGTGAAATATGTTCTTTTACGATATTACCCGATAGGATGACCACATATTGTGGTATATTTTCAATGTAGTCAAATACCCTATTAAGGTCAGGAAAATTTTCAATTATCGTTGATGAATCAACTGATCGTAGCACAAAAAACATCTATTTTTAGTTGTAAGATATTGTGACGTAAATAGCGGGGGAATAAAAGATACTTTTTTAACTTTAATTAAACTAATAAATGCAGATGCCTCTACACTATATAATCAAATAATAAATTTTTTTAAGAAGTACTCTATACCCTATAGAGATAACTTAATTGGCGTCGCATCGGATGGGGCGCATGTAATGATGGGTGATAGACATTCTTTAAAAGCGTTATTAATTAAAGATATTCCTTCTCTATTTATAATGAATTGCATATGTCACTCATTTCATCTCTGCGCGTCATATGCTTGCAAAAAGTTGCCCCGATTTGTAGAGGATATCACGAGAGATGTATATAATTATTTTGGGTCAAGCCCCAAGCGAGTTGAAGAGTTTTCGGAATTCCAGCAATTTTGTAATTTAAAAATTCATAAAATTCTTCATCCTTGTCAGACTAGATGGCTCTCAACAATGATATTTTAGCAGCCGAAAACATACTTAACAAATTAAAAGATCCAGTAACAAAATTGTTCTTACAATTTCTAGATTTCGCTTTACCACTGTTCAATAATTTAAATAGGGAAATGCAATCAGAGAAACCCAAGTTACATACTATATATAGACGAGTATGTCAAATACTTAAAGCGTTTTTTGATTGTTTTCTTGATGCGAATTACTTAAAAAGCACCGATATTGACAAAGTGGACTTCAGTAATCCTAAATACTTTTTAAAAATCGAAGATATTTATCACGGTGCATTAGCGGCAAAATCTTTAATTGCACACTCCTATACAAAGGAACAAATGCATTTATTTAAGATTCGATGTTTGGAGTTCTACGTGGAAAGCTGTAAGCAAATTATTAACAGATTTCCTTTAAATAATAATATATTTCAGAAATTAGAATTTATGAAACCAGAAACAATCCAGGCGGGTAATTTTATGCAATCAATAGTAAACGTAGCGATTCATTTTCCGCATTTAATAAAGGATGATGAACTCCAAGCATTGGATAATGAGTGGAGAACATTAAAAAATGTTAGCGAACTTGAAAGTTTTGACAATGACCTTGAAGCGTTTTGGTACAGGGTCAAAAATTTAAAATACGGAGACGGGTCGCATATGTTTCCCGTGTTAGGAAATTTTATTTCTAATTTGTTATGCCTTCCTCATTCACCTGCGAATGTGGAGAGAATCTTTTCAGCAGTAAATCTAATTAAAACTAATGAGCGAAATCGTTTAAGCACAAAATCATTAATTGGCTTACTACACACTAAAGCATATGTAGGTAAAAATGTATGCTATAACTTGAATGTAGATAGGACATTATTTAAAAAAATGACTAAAGAAAATTTGTATCCAAGTGAAAATAGTAGTAGTGAACATTACCGAATTTTAACTAGTCAATCTACCGAATTTCAGACACGAGAGGTTGGCATCGCTGATCAGGTTAGGCAGAACAGAATCAGACGTTGAAAAGGGCGGTCGCTTAATACCCGAGTCGGGGCTCCTCAGTTGGAGGGATATAAGAAATGTTCAGAATTAAGAAATACTTAGTATTGAATAAATATCACCGATATTGGAATTAAGAAACCATATTATTTAATCAAAGAAAGCGTCGTCCAAAAATTCGAACGTAATTCACATAGAAAAACCGTGAATAACATCTACAGGTATGTCTCTGGTTTCATTGAAGTGCTTGTGCTTATGGAATTGTGCTCTTTAGGGTTTCTTTTCTTAGTTCTTTCTCCCTGGGAGTTTCGCCCCTTGGCGGCCGAGTATCGTCCCAGTCACCGACATGTGGAACTATCAAGAAGGCACACGAACAGGTCAGACGGATTTATTTTGTAACATACATTTCGTCGTAGACACAGATTAAGAAACGCATGTAGCTTAGGTTATAATACGCAAAGTGTTGTCGTTGGTATTAATAACATACCTTGTAAATCATATATATATAATCCAAAATAATAATGTTAGTCGGGTATTCGGTCACTATTAGGAAAAAACCAATCCTTTGTTTTATACTCAATATTTCGCTGTAACTTACAGCTTCATCAGGAGTTCTGAAACAATATCATGTACACTATATTGATCATATTACTAATTGTTATCTTTTCTTACAAAAAACTGGATTAATTTGAAAATCATTAATATGTGATTTGCAATTCTTACTTTATACTACATACAAAATCGTAAACTATTATACTATTGCGTTAATTATTAGTGATAGGTAAAGTTAAGAGCATGTTCCCCAAATGACTTGCATCTCAATCTAAACTATTTTCCGTGTAAAATACTAAAAAAAAGGAAACCTTTTTTTTCTTTTTCCGAAAAGTGCTAGGCTTTAAAAGAACTAATATACGAGGTGTAAACAAAAACAAAAATATATGAATGTGATAAAGAAATTAATCTGTGTGACACTTGACTTTCATTATATTAGATTGCAATAGATTGTACTTAACTGGTTGATATCAGATTTATAATTTATGGTGTTTGGATTTTTACAGATGTGAGCCATTTCCAAGAATATTCTTTTGTTGTAGTTGTTTTCTGTTTCTAAAATGACGGGATTGTTAAAATCAAAATTGTGATCATTATTGTTAACATGTGTGGCCAGGGCACACGAGTTCTTGCCTAGTTTGCGCAATCACTTATGTGCTGAGTCCCCTTTGTTTTATTGATTGCGATGTGTGACCTATGTAACATCCAGAACAGTCTTTGCAAGATAGTCTATACAGTACATTAGACATTGACCACAAGGGAATTTTATCTTTGACTTTTGTAAAGACATCTTTAATTTTTTTGACATTATACATATGTTACTATTGTGCTAGAGATATTGGTGCTATTTAATATTTTAATTAACTGATTAGTCAATGGCTCAACATATGGTAACTTTTTGTACTTACTTTCTGAATGTAACTCATCATCTTGCGGTCCATCATAGAAATTGTTGTTTTTACTAAATATCAAGTGTTTCAATAAAGGTTTAGGATAACCGTTGTTGACGAAAATTTTGAATAAATGGTTCAAGTTTTCCTTTGTGAATTCTGGATCTGAGATATGTAGGATTCGGTTTCTCATGGGTATTACAGTATTGAATTTTTAGGAGTTGGGATGGTGAACACGATAATTGATGAATCTGCCAGAAGCCGTAGGTTTTTGATACCAGTTCAATTTAATTCTGTTGTCAGTTAATTTTATGACCTAAGTGTCTCGAAAAGGAACAGATCTTTTTCTGTTTCTACAGTGAATTGAATGTATTTATCCACAGAATTAAAGATAAAGAGAGTTTCTTCTACCATGTTGTGTGGTACAGAACAAATAATATCATCTGCGTATTTGAACATGCGACCGGGTTTGAAAGGTAACTGTGGGATAGTTTTGTCTAACAAATAATCCAACACAAGTAATGCTAAAATTAGACTAATTCGTGTGCCATGGGAGTTTCAAAATTTTGGGAATAAAATATTATTATTAAAGCTGAAATAACTATATAGAATATGAATTCTATTAATTTTATGAAATTATTCTTTGTTAACATGCAGTAAGGTTCTGTCCAATCCCATCTGGATATTAATATTTCTTTAGCTAATTGTAAGGGGATATTGGTAAATAGGGAAACTGCATCTAAGGAAATCAGCACATGGTTGTTAGGTAAGGAAAGTTGCTCCACCGTATTAACAGTTTGTAAGAAAAGATAACAATTAGTAATATGATCAGTATAGTGTACATGGTATTGTTTCAGAACTCCTGATGAAGTTGTAAATTTACAGCGAAAGATTGAGTATAAAACAAAGGATTGGTTTTTAATTTTCCTAATAGTGGCCGAATACCCGACTAACATTATTATTTTGGATTATTATACCGTGAATATATTTTATAATGCAACATGCACATACATACACTAGTTGCTAGAGTAACGTAATAATGAAATGACAACAATGTATTTTAGCGTGTATTTTATTTTGCAACATAGGATGTCAAAATAAGTTACTCTATTTTTGAGGTATGTAACACATGGATCAATAAGTCCCGAGACTAACCCATAGATGGCGCTCGTAGTAAACCAGTAACCACATCTTTCTAGAGTACTAACCTTTGCTTGAAACGTGTCAAAATTTTAAGTCGATCGGACCAGAAACAGCTGAGTTATCGAGGTTGGAGTAAAGTCGTTTTGTAGTTTGTTTAAACAATGGAAAAAACCGAGTTTCGTGTTCTGATAAAACATTGTTTTTTAATGGGTAAAAACACCACGCAAGCAAAACAATGGATTGAAAAATGTTACCCGGACTCTTGTCCATCAAAAGCAACGATTTGTCGGTGGTTTGCCGAGTTTAAACGTGGTCGTACCGACACAAATGACGCGGAACGCTCGGGTAGACCTGTGGAAGCCGTTACACCGGAAAATGTGAGTGAAGTGACAAAAATTATAATGAAAGATCGTAAAGTGAAGCTCCGTGAGATTGCTGAGATGACACAGATATCATATGGAAGTGTATTTACTATCCTTCATGAAAAATTGAGCATGAAAAAGGTTTTTTCCAAGTGGGTGCCGCGATTGCTTTCGATGGAACAAAAACAGCAACGAGTCGATGATTCAGAAAGCTGTTTATCGCTATTTACTCGCAACAAAAAAGATTTCTTGCGTCGTTACGTGACCATGGACGAAACATGGATACATCACTACACTCCAGAGTCGAAGCGGCAGTCATCTGAGTGGCGCACAGCTGGCGAAAGCCGTCCGAAACGTCCGAAAACGCAGCAGTCAGCTGGCAAAGTCCTGGCGTCAGTTTTGGGATACACATGGCGTGATTTTCATTGACTGCCTCGAAAAAGGTAAATCGATCAACAGTGATTATTATATTGACTTACTGGTGCGTTTGAAGGAGGAAATCGCAAAAAAACGACCGCACATGCAGAGAAAAAAAATCCTTTTTCACCAAGACAATGCACCCTGCCACAAGTCGATGAAAACAATGGCAAAATTGAACGAATTGGGTTTTGATCTGCTTCCCCACCCCCCATATTCGCCAGATTTAGCCCCCAGTGACTACTGGCTCTTTGCTGATCTTAAAAAAATGCTCCAGGGAAAAAGATTTGGCTCAAATGAGGAGGTCATCGCTGAAACTGAAGCTTATTTTGAAGCGAAAGATAAATTTTTTTATAAACATGGTATTGAAAAATTGGAAAAGCGTTGGAACCATTGTATCACCCTAAAAGGTGATTATGTTGATGAATAAAAAAAAATTTTGCAAAAAAAATGTTGTTTTCATTGTTAGTCTCGGGACTTATTGATCCATGTGTTATAGTATAGAAGAAAAACTGTTATTGGTGAACTGGTATAACTCGAATATGAGTTTGAGGAGAGTAGCAGATTTGTTTCAAATTACATATCCTGACCGTCCAAGACCGAGTCCAACTACAATAAGTAGGTTAGTACAGAAGTATAAAAATAATGGATGCATCGTTCCTAATCATAAAAAAAAAGAATAGGCCAAGATATGTTATTACTGACGCCAAAAGAGATGAAATTCTACAAACAATCGAAAATAATAATATGCTCTCCACAAGAGCTTTAGCACAAACTACAAATGTAAGCAAATCTTCCGTGCATAAACTACTAAAACGAGAACATTTTAAGTCGTATCATTTTCAAAACCATCAGGAACTAATTGCGATTGATGCAGAAAGAAGAAGTAACTTTTGTGAAATCATGTTGGATAAGCTTCATAATGATGATACTTTACTACGCAGAATTTGCTTTACAGATGAAGCAACATTTTATGTAAATGGTGAAGTAAATTCACAGAACTGCCGCGACTGGAGTAGACAAAATTTGCATAGATATCATATCACAAGGACTCAGCGGCCACAGAAAGTCAATGTTTGGACTGGGTTGATTGGACACCATATTGTAGGACCGTTTTTTATTGAGGGTACTCTTACAGGAGAAAAATATTTAGAATTGCTTGAGTACAGAGTTATGCCAGCCCTCCACGCTTTAAATATTGATGGTGAGATTTGGTACTAGTATGATGGCGCGCCAGCACATAATTCTCATATGGTTAGAACATTTTTCAACCAAAGATTTCCAAACCGTTGGATAGGCCGTGGAGGAGAAGTAGAATGGTCCGCAAGGTCACCAGACCTGTCTCCAACGATTTCTTTCTTTGGTCATGTATCAGAAATAAAGTTTTTCATGGAGAACCTCTAAACAATATTGACCAATTAAAAAATAGAATACGAGTTGCTGCAAGAGAAATAACTCCAGAGCAGATACAAAATACAATAAATGAATTCTACAATCGCTTAGGATACTGTCTGGCCGTCAATGGTGACATTTTTGAAAATTTATTAAATTAGTTTTTAAATTTTGTTCAACTACTGTATTTCACATCCTATGTTGCAAAATAAAATACACGCTAAAATACATTGCTGTCATTTCATTATTACGTTATGTATGTATGTGCATGTTGCATTATAAAATATATTCACGGTATACACGGTCGACCAAAGCACCTTTAACAAATTTTATATATATATATATATATATATATATACACGGGAGTAATCTTTTATGTGCACATTAGTTTCATGTTACCAAGTACGTGCTGGCTCAGATATTAAGATATTCTTTTCCTTTTTTGTGGAATTTGTTGGAGTAACAATATTTAACGAACAAATTTATATGTACTGTTTATGTTTAGTATTTATAATAAACGCTACACCATTACCTCTAGTCTAGTAGTTTTTTTGCACCACTATCAACCAATTAAGAATCTGCAGTGCACAAGCAATCTTTGTGTCTTTTGAAGCCTCATTTAAATCTGTTGCCATAAAAAATACCAATATACAATTCTTCAAATAAAATAAATTTCGTAGCTGTGTATCTAAAAGAAAATAAAAATTGAGTTGTTAAAGAACACATTTGAGATAAAAGCAGTGATTTATGTTTAACCTTTAATCGATGTTGTGACGTCCCTGGGACCCCGCAAATCAGGTTTCGGTAGTATCCCACCACGATTTAGAATTAGGTGTCGCCCGTTTCAGTAACTTTAAGTTAGTTGACTATCAACCCTGTGGTGTAGTGTCGTTGTGCTGCTATTATTTGTTTACGAGTAAACGTATATTCGCGGTCCCACGGACCTCACGACATTAGGTATGCAAAAAATTACTATCATATCACGCTTTTCTAGAATACGTTTTTTTGGTTGTTTATAGTTAAAAAATGGCAGAGGCTCCTGTTCCAAAACGTGTTAGATATGATGATCCTAATTTTGAGAAAAAAGTACTGCAAATTCTCGACTCCCTTGACTCCGATGTTGAATTATCTGACGAAGAAAATGCAGATTATATTGAAAGTGAACATAATACCGACTCAGAGGAGTCCGCTGACGAAGAACCAGTTGAACAAGCAAATAGTGAATCTTCAGGGGAATCCACGGCTGATAAAGATAATGAGCCAAACTACTTCTATGGTCGGAATAGATTTAAATGGTCAGCAACAGCGCCTAATAAAAATATAAGAACGCCAGCGCATAATATTATCAGAATACCAATCTCTAGATCAGCAGTGGCAAAAGTAGAGCCTATTGTTGCTTGGAATTCCATATTTACTAATGACATGATACAACAAATTATTCATTGGACGAACAAAAAATTGAAAGTGTTAGAACTAATTACGCAGATTCGTCCAGAACAGAGCTTAGGGAAATCACGTTTGAAGAAATGAACTGTTTTATTGGTTTACTTATTTATACAGCTGTATTCAAATCTAACCATGAGGATATCCTTTCAATATTTGCTACGGATGGGACTGGTAGAGACGTTTTTAGGCTTGCTTTATCTGCACGAAGATTTGCTGTTCTTCTCAATTGTTTGAGATTCGACAACCCAGATGATCGACAAGAACGAATAAAAGTAAATCCAGCTGCTCTAATATCACAGCTACTTCAAAAATTTACAGAAAGTTCACAAGCTTCATTTTCATTAGGTTCCAACACAACTGTGGATGAAATGTTGGTGGCATTTCGTGGTCACTGCCGCTTTAAAATGTACATGCCCTCTAAACCTGCAAAGTATGGGTTAAAATTACAATGTCTTGCTGATGGCAGAACCAGTTACATCTACAACACATATTTATACTGTGGAAAAGGTAGTGACAGCATTGGTTTAACTCAAGAAGAAAAAAAATTTAGCATACCTACACAAGCTGTTATAAAATTATGTAAACCCATATATGGTACTAATCGTAATGTCACAACAGATAATTGGTATACATCAATGGAATTAGCGAAAGTTCTTAAATCGAAAGGTCTCACAATTGTTGGAACCATGAAAAAAAATAGAAGGGAAGTTCCTAATGAATTTTTACCATCGCGTAATAGGCAAGTAGGGTCTCCACTCTACGGATTCACTAGAGACTATACACTTTTGTCGCACGTACCAAAAAAAAATAAGGCTGTCTTGTTGATGTCGTCAAATTCAGTAGAGAGGGACCCATTTAGCCAAAAAGATGAAATTAATGTTTTTTATAACAATACTAAAATTGGTGTCGATTCCATGGACCAAAAATGCAGTGTCTATTCCTCAAGTCGCCGAACACGTCGATGGCCAATGGCAATTTTTTTCCGTATTCTTGATATGAGTTCAACAAACGCATATATTGTACATCAATCCCACCGGGATAGACAAGTTCTTACTAGGATGGAGTTCATGAAAATTGTAGCTAAACAGTTGATTGAACCATACATGAGGGCGCGTTTTCAGAATATAAGATTACCTCGAGAGCTTAGAATGTCAATCGGCCGTGTTCTAGGTGAGAAAAATATTTATGGTGAAGCAGAAGCTGATCACTCGGACAAATTACCTAGAGAAAATCGAAAAACGTGCTCCCTATGTCCACCAAAGAAAAAGAGAAAGACTGCATATTTGTGTTTTTCTTGCACACGACCGATATGCTTAGAATGCAGCAAAAAATTTTGCGTAGAATGCGCTAAAGGTGAACTCTAACGTAGCCTTCAATATAGCTGTGCACGTTTTTTATGTTACCTATTATTTTTTACTTTTTAAGCTGTTTTGTGTTTATTTATATTTAATATATCTGGAAATAAATTTATTTTGACTTATATTCGAAATAAAACTGAGTTATTGAGTTTAATTTAGAGTCTAGTTATTTTGTGTGAGGTATTTTAAAAAAAAGGAAATTTTAGTTGATTTCTTCGCTTGGTTGGTTTTTCTAAAATATTATAGCGTATAATAGTCTGTTATATGTTGCTCTATGTAACAAAAATATAAAATTTGTATTTTTTAATTTCTTACTTATTTTTTGGGCCATTATCATATGCGGTCCGAGGGACGTCAGGACAGCGTTTACTCGCAAAATGTTTCACGACGCTGACTAAGGGTTAAAAAAGTAAAATTTACTTCTAGTAGCAGATTATATATATATATTGGAAAAAATTTTTTAACATATCTGAGAATTATCAGACAAGTTTTTTGTAAGTTTCAATTGGATTAAAGTCAAGAAAAATATAGTTTCAAAAAAAATCAGCTTGAGCCCATTTTGAACTTTTATGCAAAATATTAATTTATAGAATATATCGATTGTATTATAAATAATAGAAGTCACTCATGAAGAAAAATTGTTTAATTTGAAAAGAAGTATCAAAAAATATATTATTTAAAGAAAAAAGAAAATTAATACTTAAATTTTTTTTAACTACCAACAGTTGCCCGCATTTAAAAATTGAAAAATTCAAAAGAATTCAACCTATTTCTATCTCCTGTCTCCTGTTAAACGATTCTTTATAGTCCAGAAAACGAATATACTGAGTTCTTGCAACCTATTTAGAATTTGTAAAGAAGATTTACAAGTTACCCGTATTTAAAAATTTAAAAATCCATAAGATCCATTCCTCTTTCCTGTTAAACTATCCTTTACAGTTCTGCAACGAATATATTAATCCTTACAATCTATCTAGAATTTATAAAGAAAATAGTCATTATTTTCTTATGATTTTTGCGAAAGAGGAAAAGATTAAAATCATGTTATAATATCTACGTAAAAAGCACCACTTACTTTTAATTGTAGAGTTACTCGATTAATTTCATTTAAGTCTGTTGACATAAAAAAGACCAATATACAATGTGTCAAGTAAAATCGATTTCATAACCGTGTATCTAAAGGAGAAATCCGGGTTGTTAAAGAATACGTTTGGGGTAAAAGCAACTATTTATGTTTAAAAAAGTCAAATTTGCTGTCAGTAGCAGATTATACATATATGGAAAACACAAGAATGCAACCTATTCCTCTCTCCTGTTAAAATATCCTTTATAATTCTATAGTCCATATAATAATATCTACGCAAAAAGAATCACTTACTTTTAAATTATTCGATTAATTTCCTTTGATCATATATTCGTAAATATGCTGATTGCTGTATATGTATTTTAATATATAGTCATTAACCCTAGTTCAATTTTTATATGAAACGTTGATTTAGATTTCATATTTCAATTATTAAAATTGAGTTATTATATTAAATTTGTCCATTGTCGACCGACAAGTGTGAACATGTACATATATCAGGTATATAAAGGGGATTCCTATATAGTAAATATAAGTATACCACGTATAACTGAATGCCAAGTAAAGTCTGTTACAATAAGAAAAATGAAAGCATCCTATTATACGCAAGTATTTAGTAATTCGGTGGCAAGGGCAATCAATGTCTTGGTATTTTCCAGCAATTACTTAGCTGTTTTCATGCGCATGTAAATCAGATTGAAACTATTTCCTTTCACTTTACGCACATCTGCTAAAGTTGGCAATGCAGTCCTTGTCATGCCAAAGGAGACCATACATTTTTCTGTTGTGTTGCCAGTTTTCTTAGGAATTTTTTGACAGCATGAATTGTAGTTATTTATTTCCGCAAAATACTGGCGAAAAACTGTTACAAATGATAAAGGCCACATAGAATTTTGGACTAAATGCGTTAAGGTACTACAGTCATTGTATTTTGAAAACACTGCAGATCAAAAGTTAAGACCACCAACAATAAAGAATTTTATAGCCACTTTAATAAATCTCAAAATTTTATTTACAAAATTAAATGAGCTGGAATTTGCAAATATGATGCCGTCAACGGTCGTAAAGATTTATAAATCCGTAAATATCTTCCTTCGCATCATTATACAACGTTTGTTGACTGTTGAATGAACTGGGAAACATTCAACCCAAGGAAATTGTGAATATGACAAATCTTCCTTATTTTTACTTTAAAAAATTTCATGCAATAAGTAATTATTATTAATTGAGAAAATGAGTATATTAAATACTAGAAACCATGAGCAGGATTGCAATTTTTGATTTTATTAATCAAATTAATAATATCTTGCTTGATAGGGATTTGCAACATATTACAGACAAAGATCCAGTTGTTTTTATTAATTCAAGAAAAATCTATTTAAAATCCAGCAAACGTAGGAAAAATAGTTAATTTTTTCCTTTATTACGTAGATGATGTTTTATATGGTTTCATTCGCATTACGTTATGTTTAGTGACGCTCAACACTATTATTATAGTATGTTGCAGTATTTACATGAATTATTTATTTTTACATTAATGGATACCTAATAACGTGGTGCAATTAAAAAGCAAATCTCATATAATTTTGGAAAATATTATAGTGTTCAAAAAGACGTTTCGCACACATGTGATGTTAAAATAAGGATAGTTGTAAATGACAAGTCGGCAGATTATTGGTTGGATATAATTATGTCGATATTGGTCAAACCATATGATAAAACAGCTGAACTATAACCATATTATAAAAAAATATATAACAGGATTTTTTGAGTAAAACTTACACATTATAGTATTCTCTGAAACAAAAAAAAAGATGAATTATGGTACAGAAATATTAACATGTTTTATATATGGCTCTAGTAAACTTAGAAGATATTTACGAATATATCATTGAAACCAGCAGAGCAATTTCATATTTTGATCATCAATTTGGTTAATTCGCTAGTAGAAGCGACAATAGAATAAAGTTACGATAGTATTATTTTACAAAAATGAGCATTTTGCAAGAAAACCAATGCAACCTCTCAGAAATGAAAGTGATTAATTTAAAAAATGCAGATGCGCTTTGTCTTTTGCGCTAAACAAACATTTAGGACTTTCGTAAATCTACAGATGAATTGCAGAAAGGGTTTAGAAGAGCAATTTTGTGCCTCTTGAAGTTTTATTTAAGTCTGTTGACATAGAAAATACCATAGCTGTGTATCTAAAGAAGAATAAAATCTGGGTTGTTAGAGAATACGTTTAGGATGAAAGCAGCGATTTATATTTAAAAAAGTTAAATTTACTATTAGTAAAAGATTATACATATACGATAAACACACAAGAATCCAACCTATTCCTCTCTCCTGTTAAAATATCCTTTATGATTCTGCAACAAATATATTAATCCTTATAATCTATCTAGATTTTATAAAGAAAATTTACAAGATAAAGTCACTTTTTTGTGATTTTTGCGCAAGAGAAAAAGTTTAATGTCATATTATAATATTTACGTAAAAAGAGCAACTTACTTATAAATCTAAAGTGACTCAATTAATTTCATATTTCAAGTTCGTTAATACTTGTTACATTAAATCTGTTCATTGTAGACTGACAAGTGGTAACATGTATATCAGGCATATAAAATATATTCCTATGTTAGAAATAATAGGTAATTCATTATGATGTATTTTTTTCAAAAACGATTCTTTGACAGGTAAAGCGTGAGTCGTGTTAATCTTTCACGCTATTTTAGTTAAGTATTGTGTGACATTTTATTACTACAAAGTATTCAGCTATATTACGAAAAATCAGCGTACCACAAGAAACGTATTTCGTGCGCCTAGAGCAACTTATGGTCTACGTAATCGGCCCACCGAATGTACAATTCGCTATACCATCGAAAAATTTGAAACGCAATTTTCATTATTGGATAATACGCAACCAAACATCCAGCACGTAGTAAAGAAAATATAGCGATGGTAGCTGAGTGTACGCGACGACCTTGAAGAATCGTATTATCGACTTAGATCTCAACAGCTTAGCTTGTCGTATGGCATAACTTGGTGTATTTTACGTAAGACTCTTGATTTAGAAGTATATAAAATTCAACTCTTTCAAGAATTGAAAGCGGCCGACCTTTCGAATCATCACCGTTTCAGTCTTTGGGCTCTTAAAAAGCTTGAAGAAGATTCGCTGTTTTCGACCAAAATATTGTTCAGCGACAAAGCCAATTTCTGGCTTAATGACTACGTCAATAAGCACAATTACCGTATTTGAAGTGAAGAGCAACACGAAGAGATTGAAGAGCTGCCATTAGATCCAGACAAAACCACGGTTTTGTGTGATTTATAGGCAAGTCGGCATCGGTCCATATTTTTCCGCAACGTGATCTCGACGATATTTGATGCCAACAAGATGGCGCTACTTGCCACTAAGCCCGTGAAAGCATGGCTTTACAAAGAAAACAATTTGGTGAACATTTAATTTCACGTAATGGGCCTGTGCAATGGCCGCCTAAATAATGTGATATCGCACCTTTAGACTTTTTCCTTTGGGGCTGTGTGAAGTCAAAAGCTACATGGATAAGTAGCTACGATTGAGCAATTGGAAGCTAACATAACATTACTCGCAATATTCGCCAAATACTACTTGAAACGCTCGCACTTCAGAATGGACCATGTTAGGTGCAGTTACGACCAACATTTGAAAGAAGTAATTTTTAAAAAATAAACGTCAAGAATGGTTCTTTTGTGTGATAATAAAGAATATCCGATAAAATTGAAGTTTTTATTTTTGACTAGTTTTGGAAAAAGTACCCCCAAGTGAATCACCCCTTATCCTTAGAAGTATGCAACGTATAACTGAATTCCAAGAAAATTCTATTACAATAAGAAAAAATTAAAGTATTGTAGGTGTTTAGTAATTCGGTGACAAAGGCAATCAATATCATGGTATTTTTTCCGATAATTACTTAACTGTTTGTATTAAGGTACTACAGTCTATGTGTTTTAAAAACACTGCAGGTCAAAAATCAAGACCATCAACATTAAAGCACTTTAATAATTTTAATAAATTTTATTTACAAAAAACTGGGGTTTGCAAATATGATGCCGCGGATATTTAATCAAAATCAGTTGGGACACTTTTTCGGAAAAATTCGTCAAAGATCGTACAGATTTGCAAATCCGACAATATCTTCCTTTACACCATTTTATAACATTTATTGAATGAACTGGAAAACATTTAACCCAGGGAAATTGTGAATATGACCTGTCTTCCTTATTTTTACTTTAAAAAATTTCATGCAACAGGTAATTATTATTAACTGGGAGTATATTCTTTCAATTATTGTTTTTCAGACTACACGTGATTTTGTTGATCTATCCGCAATACATCCATTTTACACCCGACAATTTGTGCCTACGCACAAAAATTCTTTTTTAAAGCAATATTAAAGACTACATTGTAAAAAATAAGATCTTATGAACATGTAACAAATGTAAATCATACCTCCTTAGTAAAGAAAGAGAATCAGGCCAATATACATATATTTTCTAGAAAAAGAAATTTCAAGACGCTCATTTGACTTATGTCGGGTATGATATTTTAAAATTAATTAATAAGTGTATACATTATTTCAAAATTTAAATAAAACCGATTAATTTAGTGCAGCACGTTTTTGCTGAATGCACAGTCAAGAAATGTATGAAAGACACTTGAAACGCTGAACAGGGTACTAATTTTTAATTTCATTAATCAAATTAACAATGTTTTGGTTGGCGAAGATTTGCTATACATATTGCAGACAAAGATCCAGTGTTTTTTATTAATTCAAGAATAATCAACTTTGCACTGTTCCCACATGTGAAAATGAAGCTAAAAGGGAGGTTTTCCAGTGATGAGGACCTTCTGCGGGCTTGGGACAACAAGTGTGCTGTACTCCCTAGTAAAACTTGGCAGAACTAGTTTAAAGATTGGTTTCCGATGATGGAGAGGTGTATTGAGTGTAGAGCAAATTATTTTGAAAAAATTAAATAAACAAAGTTGTATTGCAAAACTTTCCTAGTATCCTTTGCAGTAGAATGAATTATTTAAATATACTAAATTTTAGTTTATTTTAGAATGTCTAAAATTTGGTTCTTTATTGACGGCAAAGATTTGGCGTCCACCGTCTTCCTTTTTTTTTTAATAATTTCTTTTAATCAGGTTACTTATTTTCCAAGTACATTACCTATCTTTTTAATGACAGTTTTGTAAAAAGGTACATACATATGAGCGTACGTGTAATATAGATTTTCACACAATATTAATGTCTGTAATACATCCGAATCGTAGGACATCTCAGGAGATACTAAATCTATTTCGTTCGCAGCCACTGTATGATGAACCCCCTTTGAATTACTCAGTATACAAAAGAATTCGATATTTCTGGATTGAAGAAGGTACCACAAATGTTATTTTAAGATTCAGTGAATGCACATGAGAATGTCGTATTTTAAGATATTGTAATTGTTATATGTATTGCAATTATTTGGAATATATATGTTACAGTCAAATAATAGAAATAAGATTTATTGTTTAAGCGTAAAAATTTTTTACAATAAATTACAATATATATAAATGTTAGTCTTTCTTAAAGTATTTAGTATACTCTTCGTTATTATACACTTCATTTTCAAACGGCACCCTGTATCCTTTAATGCGCGATTCGGCTCCAAAACCGTACAGAGACTGATTGGTATTTTTCTTATTCCACACTCTTCGTAGGGATTGCTTAGTATACATCATCTTTGACAACAAACATGAAAACTTTCCATTACAATCGTGTGTTAATCGTCGCATACTTTTATGAAACGAGGTACAATGTGAAGCTTGTCAGCTGACACGATAAAATTATTACTAGGCGGTGACCCTTGCCCCGCTAATATCAAATACTTGGACACACAAACGATTGCACGAACACCAGTGTTTATAACCGCAAACATGCAACTCATTCCCAATACGTCGCCATTCAGAGATCGCATGAGCCGTTACGTATGGCAGAGGGCCCCTTTTTTAAAAGAAGAAACAAAGAAACTGCACCCGTTGACGTACGCGCGTCTACTGAAATATTATAATGTAATGTTGTAGATGTATATATTATTTAATGCTAGTCATGTTTTATAATTGAAAGATATGAAGTTGTTGTTTGACCTTTATGAACTAATGTTTTGATGAGCACGTGTATTCAATGTAACAACAATGACAACAATTTGTTTTTATTGTAACTATATAAAAGAAATTTTGTCAAATATATTATTCATTATTTAGTATGCGTTTTACTCTTCCGTATCACAATTACATAGGTCCGGGTAATACACTAAGTGGCGAAGTAGTTGATTCGGACGATTTAATTGCTAAAGAGCACGACGAATTGTACGAGAAAGAATTGGACGAATCCGATATAAGAAAAGCCGACGAACACGCTGTAAACGACTTCATTGGAGATTTTGCAAAAGAATGAGCGTACGTTTAATATAGACATTCACACAAAGTTAATGTCTGTAATACATCCGAATCGTAGGACATCTCAAGAGATACTAAATCTATTTCGTTCGCAGCCACTGTGTGATGAACCCCTTTGAATTACTCAGTATACAAAAGAATTCGATATTTCTAGATTGAAGAAGGTACCACAAATGTTATTTTAAGATTCAGTGTTTTAAAATTAATTTAGCAATGTCTTAGAACTAGACAAGTTTCATCAAAATTCAAGTGACACTATTTTACTATCAATATTTTGAATTTTAAAAATCTGTCTTATATGTTATTACACGACGCTTCATTCAATAGACTATTTATTGTACATTTTCACTAATAGACATTAAGCGAATGACTTTGAAATATATATCTGTATTAAAGATATTGATGGCGCATTACTATTACAGAGCAGTATTGATTTGGTGTTCAGTTGGTGTAAGCAGAAAGATCTTACTTCGAATATCGAAAAATCATGTATGTTTTGGTTCGAAAACCATTTTCATTGACGACACCTCTTTTCCACCTCGGTGGTTACGTTAGTAAGCAATATAAATGATGTTTAGACGCTCAGCTCAGTAGTTATGTTACTAATTTATCACAATTGCCGCTGTTTTGGAAAGTTTTTCGTGGTTTCCGTTTCTCATTTAAGCGAATGTTGACAAATAAAGATATCGTGTCACACTACGAGTAATAATAACTCATAGTCTGCCAAAACCCCCTGAAATTGGCATTGAGCTATTAGCCCTCTGTAGCATGTTGTGGACTGTAAGCAACATACCGCTAGGATTCCTTTAATTTAATAAAAATATATTTTTGAAGGTAATAGCTCACTGTAGCTCGTGGTATATTCACACTGATCTTTTTTGTCATTCATTATTCACGCGCAGCGCTGGTTTGCTGCAGTTTCAAAATATACTATATTGTTCGGATTGTGTTTTGTGTGTTATATTAATAAATTGAAAAGGTAAGTGTTTGAACTATATTGTGAATTTTTGTACATTTTTTACGTTTTGTGTTGATTTTGTTGGCAAATAAAGTTTGTTGCCCGTAGGCAACATCAGAGTAAAAAGGATAGGTCTTCTTTTACACCTGTTGTGTTGTTTGATTTCGTGTTCCAGAATGTCCCGTAAGCGTCCACTTAGTGACGCAAATATTATTGCTACTCTAGACGAGTTTGCGGATAGTGAAGATGGCTTAGATTCTGATTATGACAGAATTGATGATCTCGATTTCATTCCTGACTTGGAAACATTTGAAGATGAGGCTCCAGACATACATATTGATGTAGATTATATAATAGAATCTTTGGAAAACATTGATGAAGATCTATCCACTAGCACTAAAACTGTACCGTCAGCAGAGAGTGCTTCTGAACCCTCCTATGGCAAGAAGCCCAGAAAAGATGATAAAGAGAAGCTAGCTAAACTGAACTTGCACTGGAAGCAGAAGAATCTTGAGTTGAATAAAGAACAGCTCACGTTTATGGGAAACAAGACGCTGGGTCCTGATCTTCTTGAATATTTTTTCTTCTACTTGTTTTCAAATGAACTTGTCACTAAAATCACTGAGGAGACTAACTTATATCAAGTGTAGAAAGATCCCAATAACACTTCACAGATAAGGGATTTAGGCTCTGGCCAAAGCAGGTATTTTCAGTCTTGGTACTATCAGAAGAAATAGAATACCAGATTGTAAGCTGTCAGCAGAAAAGATAATGATGAAGGGAGAACGAGGCTACTCAGAGGAGTAATTACTGACGTCAACAATATCAATATCTCAACCGTTGCATGAAAAGACAACAGAATTGTCAATCTGGCTTCGTCCTTCGCTGGGCAAAAACCTGAAACTGTTGTTCGAAGATGGGACAAACAGAATTCAAAATATGTGCGAATAATGCAACCAATGTAGTCGCAGAGTACAATCGCCATATGGGGGTATTGATCTTCTTGACAGCATCATTGGTATATACAAAATCCGTTAGCGAAGCAAAAGATGCCCCATGCGATTGTTCTATCATTTTTGGATCTCAAGATGGCCAATTCATGGATTCTATATAAAAGGTTTCTGAATACAAGTGAATTTCATCAAAACACTTATCCTCGGCATATTTTCATCAGGAGGTTGGAGTGACCCTTTGTAAAGTGGGTATAAAGCCTAACATATCTGGTCGACGATTTTTGCAGGCCAAGATCGATATTAAAAGACACAAGGGATCTGTCCAGCATGTACATCCAAAAGCAGTCCGACAGAATCAAATTGGGTTGGGTTTGGTTGGGCCGGAATGGTCTAATAAGAAAATCAGATGCTAGTTTCCGAAATGTGTTGGATTTACGCACAATGTGTGCGAAAAGTGCGGCGTAGCACTATGCTACATAAAAAAACAAAAACTGTTTCAAGAACTTCCATCTTTCATGACATGCTGTACATAAATATCCATTTTGACCACATGCTTCAGTGTAGTTGGTTTTGTTTAATGATATTCGTCTGAAGAGACCCGTCCCGACCAGACGTGCCTAGCAGAGCTCCGAGCAGCAGCGAGCAGACCGATCTCCCGCTCCAGTGGGTGACCAGCCAGTTCCACTACCGCAGCCCAGCGACAACTCCCGAGCAGACTCGGACGATCGACGACTCCCTCCGCTAACTTACGTTAGTGGGACGTTTAAGAGGGCACACTCGGGCGTTCGGCGTACAGTTGCTGCTACTAGCGCTACCTGTGTGGTGGACGGGCGAGCTGCGCAGATCGTCCGGTACATCACCGTACCTTCCAGTGATGGATAACGACGGACATCCTTCCGCGACACCGGCCAAGGAGGAGAAGAAAAAGAAGAATTACCTGCGGCCGCCGGTGCTTAACTTCGCGGGCGCGCTGATCGACCAAATGATCGCCGCGAACGTGGTTAAGCTATGTGCCGCAACCGCTGATCCGAAGAGGGTGGAAGAATATGCGTCGATGGAAGCCGTCCAGACGCCCAGCCCTACAGAGAGCGAAGGAAACGAAGAGCACTTAGAATATGTCGACGTCAGCGAAGATGACGACGGTGATCCCAAAGTCGACGACGAAGGGTTCGTGACCGTACGAAACAATAAGAGAAGGCGTCGCGACGCCAACACGCCGCCACTAGTAGACACATGGATCAAGATGTCATCGAGCCTACCCCAGGCACTTCATACGCGGCCACGGCCGCGTCTGAAAAAACTACAAAAGAGAGCGACAAGCAAGCGATGGAGGAGGCTGTTACTACCAAGCAACAGCGAATCTGTCGACCACTAATGACTACCGGAGAATGGTGGCTTTCCTAGAGAGTAAATCCCACTTTTTTATCTATAGGTTACCAGAGGATAAATCCCTGAAGGTATGATCCAGAACCACGAAATAAAGGAAGATCTGCTGGCCCAGGGATATAGCGTCATCCACGTCAGCAGGATGGACAGGTTCCGCGAAGGAAGAAGGATCTACGATCTGAAGGAAGTCCTAGGACTCTCTTAAGGCTTCGGTAGACATTAAAGTCCACCTATTTAAAGCCGAGTCGAATGTGGACCTTCTCGGTGGAAAGTAGAAACAGGCTTAAGCCGCTACTCCCTTCGATTTATCGAAGCGCCTCCTCGTGGTAGAGTCGGACCGGCGCACTTGTGCGCGGTGACTGAAGGTAGCCGGGATCAAACCTCCAGAAAGGAGCGCACAAAGAGGACGAGCGAAAAACCTAAAGTTATATACAAAATAGCAGAGAAGTATTTCTGGTAGACCTCGTCCTTTATTACACATGTCCCGATCTGCGAGATTTCAGCGGCTAAGAATTTGCCACGGAAGCCGGCCTGAAACAACATATCAGGCGGCGTTATTGTCGTTACAGGCCCCAAACAACGCAGCGAGGTGATACAGTGCCATCGTTGCCAGATTCGGCCACGCCCAGCGCCAATGCCATCTGGTCCCAGGTGTCACCTGTGGGGACGAGCACTAGGCACGGAACTGCGCCGTTGGCAAAGATGGACAAGCTAAGTGCTGCAACTGTGGCAGTCCCCATGTTGCCAGCTACAGAGGATGTCCAAGGGCGCCGCCCCCAGCGCCAAAGCGAGACTCTGAACAGTGCAGACGTGTTACAGCGGTGCTCTTACTGGATCAGTGTGCGAATTTAGAAAGTTTTTAGCATTATTTCTAATTAATTAAATTGATTGTGATTAAATCAACTGAAAGTTTGGACGTTTTAAACAGTTTCCGGCAAATCATTTCCACTATTAATTTAGTTGAATGGTGCAATTTAATTTGATTAAGTAATAGTGTTTTAAAGAAATAAAATGAGGTCAAAAATCGGACGTTTTTTTTTTAATTCGTTTAAATCGTTATCGTGAAATCATTTTCAATAGTTAATTCGGTTAAAACAACGTGTTTAATTCATTGAAATAGTTTAAATACCCGTTTCAGTGATTAAAAATAATCGAGAGTGCGTTTTTCAGTTATAAAAAATACGGTTATATTTAAAATAAAATTAGTTTTTAAAGAAATAAAGCTGCGGATTGCGCGTAAATTTTCAAATTAAATTTTGAGTTAATTTTAATTTAGAGTTGGGTGGGATCTATGTTTATATCTGGATTGTTTATTTCATTTAGATACGATTCGATTTCGAATTTATAAATTAAACGCTTTGTACTGTATTTAAGGCCGAAATTTTCGTATTTGTACGCCCGGTCAGGCGGGAACAAAGAAAGCGGTCGGCGTGCCCGGAGAAAACAGGTACTCGAAAAACTTTCTAAATTTCTAGGAATAACACTGGTAAAATTCCATTACGTGTATACATATTCCCTGTTTTCTATCATATATTATTGTTAATTTCTAATAACATAATAGAAGTGCGTGTTGTAATTCGCGTTTTAAATTAATAAAGGAATTGATTGAGAGTGAATAAAGCGAAAAGACGGACGCATTAAATCGTAGTTGTGAAACCGTTTCAATCATTAATGTGGTTGAAATTGTACGTTTTTGTTTTGTTTTTCGACTAGTTTAGAAAAGCGAAAAGGCGCGAAACAAGTAATAACGGTTTAGCAAGTGACCGCAACAAAGATAACAGATTTAAATTTATACTTGTTCTACCTGTTTGATTTAGATTTTGATTTTGTTTTTTTTTCTCTTTTTCTAATTGATAGAACCGCAAATTGAATTTTCTTTTTTATTAAGATATTCATTTTAATTGTTAAATTTATACTTGTTCCACCTGGTTGATTCTATTTTCTTTTCTATTTAATTGATAGAACCGCGAATTAAATTTATTTCAGGCTCATATAGTATTAACAATAGTTCCTAAATTGATCATTTGTTTTCTTCCGTATTATTTGCTTGATTCCATTATCAAATTTAAAATAATTAACCCTTTCGACCCCAACGTTGCTTATAAGCAACTTTGAACTTCATCGCCGTTTTATTCAAAAAGTTCGTTACGAATTTGTCAAAGCACGCATAGACTTGGTTGGTTGTAGTTCTTAGAATTGAAAAACAGCAAAAAATAGCATCAGCGCCGCGATTAACATAATTGTGATTCATTAGTCAGTGTGTAGTCTAAAGGGAAGCAGGTGTTGAAATTTTGGTGCAAAAAGTAAAAAATTATTAAAAATTCTTAAAAAGCATAATGTTAAAAAGTTTAAACGCAGTTTGAACAAGAAACCATTAAATATATTTCTAAAAAAGAAAGAAATAGGAAAAGTGTTACTATTAAAGAATAATATTTTTTTGTTTATTGAAGTTGCTTATAAGCAACTTTGGGCAACGGTGGTTCAAAAAGTGTGTGAAAATGAGTAAACGACGCAAGGGACTTTGTGAACAAGACATAGAAGCCGTTTTGGAGTTTGATTGGGACGAGTCTTCTGATGAGGAGTGCGGAGATGATGAGGCAGTTTTTGGACCAGGGCTTAAAAGAAATTTTGGAGAAAGGTGAGAAAATAGAGATAAGCTTATTAGAAAGTATCGCTGTTGAAGAAAATGCTGAAGAGGGCACGGAGTGTTCGGATAGTCATGTTGTGGAGAAAATTGATCTGTCTACTTTACGGTGGAGAAAAAAACCATTTGATGGAAAGCATGTAAAGTGGGAAATTTTGCCTTCGGAAGAGGTTGATATGGTAAATAGCCCAATACAGTACTTCAGCTCGCTTTTTGACAACGCGCTAATTGAATTGGTTGTAAAAGAGACCAACTTGTATGCTCTCCAAGAGTCAGGAACTGAACTTAAATGCTCCAGGGAAGACATTAAACGGTATTTTGGTATTTTGTTGTATTTGGGAGTGATCAAGCTTCCGAACTTCAAGATGGCTTGGTCCCAAAAGCTGAAGTTAACGGCAGTAACCGATGCAATGCCACGCAATAGATTCGAAAAAATAAAAAAATTTCTTCATTTCGCTGACAAATCGAAGCAACCGAAGAAAGGCGATATCACTTATGACAAACTGCATAAAATACGTCCAATTTTATCCCTGCTAAAGGATAAATTTAATAATATTCCACAAGACGAACACCAAAGTATTGATGAGCAAGTAATAGCTTATAAAGGTAACTTTAAAATTTTTAGGTTATCAAAAAATAAAAATACTGTTTTACTCCTTATACTTAAAATTTTCAGGAAGATCAGCTTTCAAACAATATAACCCCGCTAAGCCCCACAAATGGGGAATGAAAATGTTCACGTGAGCAAGCTCATCTGGAGTTATATACGACTTCGCTCTCTATGTTGGTGATGGAACGTGTCCTTCATATGGGCTTGGTATATCATCTGACATAGTTTTGTATTTGGCTTCTTCCGTTCCGAAATTTAAAAAATACAAGCTTTACTTTGACAACTGGTTTACTTCTGTCAGTCTTCTGGTAGCCTTGAAAGAAATGGGTATATTTTGTATCGGTACTGTAAGGAAAAACCGAATGGGCAACTGCGAATTACAGTCCGAATCAGAGTTGAAAAAACTTGGCAGAGGGTGCTACGACATGAAGCATGAAGTCAACTATGGACTTGCTACAGTTCGTTGGTTTGATAACAAAGCGGTGCAGTTTCTTTCCACATACATTGGAGATGAGCCAGTTGGGACATGCAGCCGTTGGAGCGCAAAAGAAAAACGGGATGTTGAAATTGCTAGACCAGCAATTGTTGCAGAATACAATAAGCACATGGGAGGAGTTGATCTTTCTGACATGCTAATGGAGCTGTATAAAGTTAACCATCGCTCGGCCAAATGGTGCATGCGTATACTGTACTGGGCATTAGGTACAACTGTGAACAATTCGTGGCTTTTGTACCGAAAGCACCTCAAAATGGTCGACCCGAATTCAAAGCATATGCCTTTGATAAAATTTCAAATGGACATTGCGAATGAGCTACTGAATGCTACGCCATCGTCCTCAAGCTCAGCGCAGAGAAAAAGAGGACGACCCTTGGAACAGAAACAAGTAAGCTCAGCACCTTCATCTCCATGTTCATTTGCATCGAGCTCCAGTTCCAAGCGCCGAAAAATTAGCTATGGTCCACCGAACTCGAAGAGATATGATGAATACGGCCATTGGGTGATTTGGGGAGCAAAAGGCAGATGTCGCCTCTGCAAAACTGGAACACCATTATCAAAGTGCAGTAAATGTGAAGTGCATTTGTGTTGCAACACAAGCAAAAACTGTTTTTTATCTTACCATACCTAAAACTTTATTTAACCCTACTTCCTTGAATAAATACATATATACAAAAAGAATTTTTTTCTTATTTTTAAATGGCATGAAATACTACCTCAATGGCCCAATGTTGCTTTAAAGCAACTTTCAATATCTCGAAAACCAATAACTTTCAAAACTTGAAATTTTCAAAAATCCTTAATTTCGACCTATTAAACAATAAAATATAAAAAAAAAATTCAGGAGCGGGGTCGAAAGGGTTAAATTGATTTTTCTTTTTTAAATTATTCATTTTAATTGTATTCAACTGTTAAATTTATACTTGTTCCACCTGGTAGATTCTGTTTTCCTTTTCTTTTAATTGATAGAACCGTGAATTAAATTTATTTCAGGCGAGGCTCATACAGTATTAATAATATTTTCTAAATTGATCATTTATTTCCTTCCATATTATTTGCTCGATTCCACTATTTAAATTAAAATAATTAAATTGCGGCAATGAAATATTGCAAGGAAATGAGGATAGGGCGGGCGACATTGTTCACAGACAGCTTGTCCGCCCTGCAGGCGTTAAAGAACATGCGGAAACCCACGGAACTGTTGTTGGACACTTGGAAGAGGATACGAGATGGGAACGTGCAGCTTAAATGGACACGCGTGTACGTTGGAGCCGCAGGTAATGAAAGGGCAGACGAAATCGCCAAGGAAGAGCTTCAGCGCAGAATGCGGAACTCGCATAAGAGCTCGCATAAGAAAAAACCGTCGAGAACGCAATAGCGCGAAAATGCGAAAACCAATGGCAGCAAAGATGGGAGAACGCGGAGAATGGACGTTGGACGAAGCGATTCATTGACAACGTAAAGAAATTCAGTGAACGTTGCACTGTCGTACCAGGCTGTGCAGTTGATCACCGGTCAACGGAAACTTCAAGGCATATCTGCACAGGATAGAAAGGAGAGATAGTCCGAACTGTCATTGCGGTGCGACGGATACAACGGAACATGTACTGTTTGAGCGCCCTGATACAACGGGGTGGCGCGAAGTTACGGCGAGGACCGCTTCGCGTCGAAGACAAACTATGACGAAAGCGAAGAATGATGACGATTGTTCAGCACCGCAGCTGAGAAACTCCAAAGGCTGAAAGATGATTAGGACACGTACACCGGCACGGACATAAAGTGGGACCGAGAAGAACCACAACTTGAGTATTTTACATACTGCATGTAGAATGAATTAGGACGAACGCACGCACTATAGACACACATACACATACACACACGCATTACACATCACTATCAGAGTAACGCACAAGGGTGAAAGTTGAACTGCGGAATGTAAGTCTGAATGAAGAGTTGAGTAGAATGACTACCGGGTCTTTGTAGTTACAGGGAGCCCACAAGAGGAGGAGAGGTCACGATTCTATCGGAAAGGAGCATGGACGGAGGGGCGTCAATAAGGCCATGGCGAAGGAGGATCCATTAACTTCTCGACCTGGAGGGATAACTCGGAGAAAAATATTAGTAACCAGATTATTATATTGTGTTTCATTCATTTTTGTATGAATATTTAAGGCGCAGATTACTTCCGCAGGATAGGAGAATATAATAGTAAGGTAAGAAGCGGGCTAGGCCCACACTTAGATTAATATTAAGAATTGGTTTAGATATAGAAGTTAGATTTGCGATTAAATAGTAAGTTTAGGACATCCGGTGCAAGTCTCAGGCAGAGCACCGGAGCTAGGACAAGAAGTATTGTCAACTAGTATTAGAAAATCAAATAAAGTGTCCTTTGTCTTCAAAATGAATGCAGCCCTCAGACTGCAATACTTTCCGAAGACCTAGAGGCGAATCAGATCATCATGATCAGGAAGAAGACACAGGATCCAGCCTTCCCCCAGAATTACCGCACCATCAGCCTACTGCCGTCGATGGGAAAAATACTCAAACGAGTGATTCTCTTCAGACTGGCCGAGGAAGTCAGGGATAAGAACGTCGTCCAGGACGAGCAATTCAGATTCCGGGAAGCGCACTCCACGATCCACCAAATCCATCGCCTGGTGGACCACATCACCGAACGCTACAACCGCCGATACTCCACAGCCACCCTCTTTCTAGACGTGGCCAAAGCGTTTGACCGAGTCTGGCGTGAAGGCCCCTCACGCAAACTTCGCTCCTCCAAGATGTCATCCCCCATGATATCCTTTATCCACTCCTTCCTGGACGAGCGATCCTTCGCTGTCAGACACAACGGCTGTCTGTCTACATCCAGGCCGATCCTGGCAGGAGTCCCCCGGGACTCCGTGCTTTCACCAATATTATTCAATATCTTCCTTTACGACCTCCCAAAAATCCTCCCAAATGTGCATGTAGCCTTGTATACCGACGACACTGCCATCTATACTGCGGCCCGCAAACCCAGCGTAGCCGTAAATAAACTGCAGCTGTCGATCAACAAATTTGAAGAGTGATTTGCCACTTGGAACATTACCATAAACATTAATAAATGCTCTGCCATATGTTTCAGCAAGGCGCCCCGGACCTTGAAATTCCCGACGCTGCAGCTTCGCAACACCGACACCCCTGGAAGGAGAAATCCACCTATCTGGAAGTCACCCTGGACCGTCGCCTGACGTGGCATTTCCACGCCAAGGAGATGGCCCACCGAGGCTAGCTTGATCCAGACGTATCCATTCCTACACGGAGACAGCGAGCTCAACCTGGATCTAAAAAAGATGGTATATGAGATGGTAATCCGACCTACGATGACATACGCTGCACCAACCTGGGGATACGCAGCCAAGTGTCACATTAACAGCATCCAAGTGGTACAAAACAAGATACCGCCACTAATGACGGGAGCCCCGTGGTTCACGAGAAATTTCGTCCTACATCGGGACCTAAAAGTGCCTCGATTGCCGAGTTCTTCCTCAGGCTATCCCGTACATACTACGACAACTTGCAGTCCCACGACAATCCGTTGATTGCGGAAATCAACCAGATGACAAGCGGTAAACACAGAAGACCGCACTCCATACTCGCAGGAGAGGAACCCCGATGGCCGTGCCATGACGTAGGATGGACCCCTTAAGTAGTTTATAAGCTGATTTGTATTTATATTAAGACAAATGGAATACTTAAGATTTACTATATTTAAGACATACAATGTAATATTTAAGCTATGTATTATTATATAAGAAGCACTTAATAAAGTGTCAAGACAGCGATGCGGGGTGAAGAACACTGTTCAACCCCAAATAAATCTTGACGAATTGCAAATCAAATCATACTTCAGTGTTGCCTAAAAGCAACAATCTCTATTTATGTAATTTTCTTTTCAAATAATTAAAGTAAATAAAAATCAAAAAATACGTATGCTTTATTTTTCTTTTATCATTTCCAATACAAAAAATCAAATAAGTCGCAGTTCTTGAGTGAGGGCATGTGAAGGCATGGATTATTATTACGGTATTCGAATCTATTAACATGCCAGAAATTACACTATTGAAGCAGATACCAAATGAAACCCAGTGTGGGTTCTTCATTTCATATAACTATGGGTTCTTACGATGTGAAGCTGAAAGATACTAATTTTTACCGCGTTTACATTATACAAGAATAGTTTGACAAGTAGTGAGAATGACACATAGGTGGCGCTCTAATTGCTAAAACAAATACACTGTAATTTGGGTTGCCTATTTATATGTTTACATTCCGATATTTAGATAAATCGGTTGATTAGTTTATTTTTGACAGCTGATTGAAAAAGAAGCAACACGTCGTTTTGTTAAAATGGAAAAAGCATGAAGTATGAAAGCTACCGATATAAAAGATGAGTTACGGGAAACATTAGGTGAATCTGCCCCATCATCCGCCACAATAAGTAGATGGGTAAATGAATTTAAACGTGGTAGAACAAGCTGTGTTGATGAAGCGCGCTCTGGAGCACCCAAAATCGTGACTTCCATGGAAATGATTATAAAGATCCATAATATTATTACGCAAGATCGACGACTCAAAGTAAGAGAGATAGCAGACATGGTAAACATTTCAACAGAACGCGTACACCATATTTTAACGAAAGAATTGGGCCTTTCCAAGCTTTCGGCAAGATGAGTGCCGCAATTGCTTACGACTGATCAAAAGTTCACTCGTTTGCGCATATCCAATGAGTGTTTGGACCTTTATAAGCGGAATCCGGTTGATTTTTGTAGGCGATTTGTTACTTGCGATGAAACTTGGATACACTACGGTACACCCGAAACTAAACAACAGTCGAAACAATAGTTAGAACGTGGTTCTGCACCTCCAACGAAAGCGAAAACCACTTTATCGGCAAACTTCTACAAAAATTAAATGTTGAGATTCGTGCTAAACAGCCAGGAATGGCAAAAAAAATTCTGTTTCACCAAGACAACGCTCCCTCGCATACCAGCACAGTTGCGATGTCCAAAATCCACGAGTTGCATTTCCAATTAGTACCGCATGCGCCTTATTCGCCGGATCTAGCCCCTTCCGACTTCCACCTTTTTCCAAAATTGAAAACGGTACTAGGTGGAAAGAAATTTTCGTCTAACGATGAGCTTATCATCTTCGTAAATGAGTATTTTGCAAGCCTTCCGGAATCGCATTTTAAAGATGGCATAAGGGCATTGGAGCACCGTTGGAATAAATGTATTGCTCTTTTAGGAGAATATATTGAAAAATAAAAATTAATTTGTATTTAAAAAATTCGTTTTTCTTTTCCATTCTCAGTACTTGTTAAACTACCCTCGTATATACGTTTTAGCAAATTTTTTAAAAAATTTCCTGCTCTCTGGTGAGACTCAAAGTCGCGATCTTATACGTACCGAGCATGTGTCTTACTATTTCATTACAGAGAGCACCGTTCTCTGTGATCGAACGGTAAGACGTGCCTATTACATCTAATAAATTCAAAATATGTAATTAGAACTTAGTTTTGAAAAACCTAATCAGTGTCATTTATTAAAATTAACTTCAGATTTTTAAAGAAAATTAATTTTTACAAAAATGTCTTCGTATTAGAATTATTAATTTGGAGAATGGTTCAAACGCACCAATTTTAAACAGAACTAACATTAACCCCCTTTCGCTACGGCGGGCCTCCTGTGAAACGGAGCGCCGTGCCGAAAGTGGAAATATTACAGCCCGTTCACACGGTACGGTTTCGATCATTTCATGTAATCGGTGAAAATATCGAATCCCACAGTGGCGCATTATTTGAAATCTGTATATGCACACGATGCGGTCGTCCACGGTATGCGGGAAAACTACCGACTCATTCGTACTTGCGCTCGGTTCTTGTCACTGGCAGCCGTATGCGGTGATTCGAAAAAAAAACCGTATCGACCGTCAGTGGCACGCGCATGTATATTGACAACTTCACGTCTTGGTACGATTCGGTTGTTTTGCCGCGTGGCAGTTGTTCTGTAATTTTCATTTAGTTTACTACTATTTGTGGTTTGTGGTGCAATGGAGAATATAATTAATCCGGAACTGTTGATAAGCTTAGTAGAAGCGAGGCCCGCTTTGTGGGATAAAACTCTTGACATATATAAAGAAAAAAATTTAAAGTCATCAGCATGGAGAGAGATATGTATTCTTTTAAATGAGAACTTTGAAGAAATGGAACAAAAAGAAAGACAAAACTTTGGTAAGTGTTTTAATGTTTATTTATTATTAGACATAGGGTAAGATGGGGTGAGATGGGCCGGAGGGGGAGATGGGCCACTCTCCGCCATTTTTTTGCTTCGTACACAATCGCGCCCATTTTCCGTGTGAATGTGTCAGCTGATGCCCACACGAAAAAAAAGTATCAAACGCATCGCGGACTCTCGTCATTTTTAATTTGAACAACGTAATTTTTTTATCGCGCTCCGAAAATCCCCGAAAATTTGTTTGCCTTCGTCTATATTTCAGTATTATTACGAAGGAATCAACGATATTGCATCGCAGCGGACTTTGACAAGTCATCATAACCTCTAAGAAGGTATGTTGGCTATCTAGGCTATATTGAATAATTTTAGTGTCATTTTATCGTGTGATTAATTAATCTTGTAAATTGGGGAGAGATGGGCCACTAAGTTTATGTAAATAAAACTTGCGAATCACATTAGATAATGAAGAAATGAAATTTTTAAGAAAAATTGAAACGTGAAAAGCATTAGAACTAATAAAAACAATATTTGAATCAGAATTTTATGTTTTTATTTATTTATAATATGTATGTAATGGGGGTTAATGTAGATGTAAAGTAGGTAAAATATTGTTTTTAAATGTAAGTTTTATAATTTTCAGAGTTATATTAGAAATATTACTTTTTATTTTATATAAATATTATTTTATATTATTTAATATTCTTATTAT
The DNA here is from genome assembly GCA_031893035.1 of Dermolepida albohirtum. Lineage (NCBI taxonomy): Eukaryota > Metazoa > Arthropoda > Insecta > Coleoptera > Scarabaeidae > Dermolepida > Dermolepida albohirtum. The sequence continues at coordinate 50,972 of JAVIWB010000311.1, read as the reverse complement.
TATTAATGATGCTGTTATTATATATAAATAATAATATACTTAGAATATTAATGATAATAATAATAATTAATAATAATATTAAATACAATAATATATTATTAATATTAATATAATATTATTACTAATATCATTTAATATTTATTATTTTAATATTATTGGCTGATTTATAAACTTTATCAAGTAATGTTTTTTTTTGAAGCGCGAAGACTGCTTTCATTTATTTTGTTATATCCCTAAACTATTTAGGCTAGAAAGCCTGTTGTAGAAACTAACAAATGCTTAAATGCGTGAATAAAAGTACTATTCAAGTGACACACTTTGATGCAATTTTTATATTTTTCAGTGATCGACATGCCTAGATTTTATAAGAGAAAATCTGATAGTACACGTCAAAAATGGGATCCTCAAAGCATGAAGGAGGCAGTACAAGAAGTAAGATGTCAAAAAATGAGTATTCGCGAAGCTGCGAAAAATTTTGATGTCCCTCGCAATACTCTTAGCAGACATGTGAAGTCGAATGAGCCAGAGATTCGTACTGCTTTGGGACCTAGTGGTGAGTTTCACAACTTTTTCGCTTAAAAATTCAGTTATAAATTATAAACTATGTTTTAAACAATATTTTTCCAATTTTTAGGTTGCCTTGGGGAAGAAAACGAAAACAAGCTTGCATCGCACTTGAAAAATATGAGTAGAGCAGGATTTCCACTGAATTCGATGAAAGTACGTCAACTGGCTTTTGAGTTTGCTGAACGTTTGAAAATTCCGAATAAATTTAATACAGAAAAACGGCTTGCTGGGTATGATTGGTTGCTTTTGTTTATGAGACGTCATCACGATTTATCTATTCGGAAATCAGAAGGGTTGTCGGTCGCCAGAGCAAATGGACTGTCAAGGAAAAGAGTTCAAGAATTTTATGACTTGCTGGACGCAGAAGTTAAGGAATATGGCCTCGAAAACAAGCCACATAACATATCTAACTGCGATGAATCAGGAATTCAGCTTATAAATAGCACTGGGAAAGTTATTGCAGCCAAAGGATCCAAAGCGGTCTATCAAGTGACAACAGGAGAAAAAGGGGAAACTGCCACTTTGCTTGCTTGCTGCTCTGCTGAAACGCAATATTGGCCACCTTGCATCATTTTAAAAGGGAAAAATCTCAAGCCTGAATTCCAAGATGGCCTTCCTCCTGGATCAACAGTTTTCATGAATCAAAAATCCGCGTACATCAATACGCCATTGTTTTTGAGATGGTTCAAAGAAATTTACGTTCCTCGAAAACCTCATGGTCATAATATTTTGATTCTGGATGGACATTGTAGTCTCAGTTTATCTATAGACTTACTTGAAAGTGCCAAGAAACATGACGTCTCACTTTTGTGTTTGCCATTGCACACGACTCATGTTCTGCAACCACTAGATAAGTCCTTCTTCGGACCCTTCAAGGCTCATTTCAAGGCCGCAACGAACACTTGGATCAATCAGAATGTTGGACGAAAGGTGACGCGATACCAACTCGGACCGCTTGTAAAAACAGCTTGGGACAAGTCTGCTACAGTAGGCAATGCAACCAGTGGTTTCAAATCGAGTGGTATCTTTCCTTTCAACCGCAACATTATCCCGGATTACTTTTTTGCTATTTCGGATAGCATGGACAAAGAAAAAAACACAGATGAAGAAGACGTGGAAGAGGTTTCCCCATCCGAGCCTCAAAATGTTCTTCATGCAATCGTGCCGGTACCAGTCTTACCTGCAACTAAGAAAGTAGGTCGACCAGCTGTTGGAGCAGTTCTTTTGACCGCACAAGGTCATCAAGAAAAATTGCGCCTAAGCGCGGAGAAGAAGAAAGAAATGGAGGAAAAAAAAACGCACGAGAGCTAAAAGAAGAAGAAGAACTGACGACAGTGAAGACGTTTTGACGTTTGAAGCAACCAGGACGAAGAAGTGACCCCAACACCTCGGAGAAGACAAGCTTCCAGGAGATCCAAACGATTTTTGTAAAACTTGTCAAACAGTTAGAAACTTTTTTTCATGTATATTCCCATTTATTTTCAAAAATAAATACTTTGAGTTCAAAATTTTGAAGACTTAAACCAATATAATAGAGTGGCCCATCTCTCCCCATAAAATTGCAAAATTGGCATTTTAAGAAAATTTTTTTCAACTGAATAGAATTATATGAAAATGGAACAATTATTGAAATCAGTTTATAGTTTATTGTTGTATAGCCTTCAAACAATATTTAAGAATTTTTCGAGAATATTTTACTTTGATTTCATAAGTACAGCGGTGATTAAACTCAAAGTGGCCCATCTCACCCCATCTTACCCTACATAATTTATTGGCCTATTGCTTCATCTTGCCATGAAACCGATCCAGCATCGGTTAGAAAATAGTCAGCAAATGTTGTTCTTACTGAATTGGCAGAAAGTCCCCCTCGTCTAGTTTGTGCATTTGGTAGGTGGTCAAGATGGATTTCTGACAAATGAGCGCTTTCAAAATCAAAGCCATCTTTTTCTCTGACAAAATTATGAAGCACAGTTTAAGCTTTCACTATCCAAATCGCCGTTTCCTTCTTAACATCCAAGGGTCGATGAAATATTCGCCATTTATTAGCTAAGATGCCAAACGCGCATTCAACATATCGTCTTGCTCGAGTTAGTCGGTAATTAAATATTCGCTTCTTCTTGTCTAAATGTGTCCCACCAAAGGATCTCAATAAATTGTCGTGCAATGCAAAACCTTCATCGCCAATAAACACAAAAGGTGTATTTATTTGTGTTTGTTCATCCAAAGGCCTGGGTGTTGGTATGTTTAAAGTGCCCTGCGTCAGTTTTTCCCACAATGTGGATTCCTTCCAAATGACGAATCACAATCCTTCCCATAGGACCCTACATTCACATATACGAAACGATATTCTGAATCTACAACCGCTAATAAAACAATAGAGAAATAATCTTTGTAATTAAAATGCATGAATCCACTGTTATCAGGTTTTTTCAATCTTATATGTTTGCCGTCTACCGCACCTAGGCAATGAGGGAAATTAGTTTTGATCCAAAACCCATTCGCTATTTGCTCCCATTTATCTGGTGTATCAGGGCATGCCATAAATTCGGTACACAGATTGTTCCATATACTTTGAGTAACTTCTCTCACTATATTGCTAATTGTGGAGACGCCAACTCGGTAGGAGTAGTCAAGATCCTTATATGAACACCCTGATGCTAGATACCTGAAAAAATAATACAATATTATTGTTGCAGGCAAGCAGGTTTTAAAGAAGTGGACGTACATCCGGGACTCTTGGATGAAAGCTATAAAAAACACAACGAACAAAAAACAAGTGGTACATCTAAGAAGCCTTCTTCAAGACTTTATATATATAATGAGCAAATGTCGTTTCTGAAAAAAATTACCGATTCAACGGTTTCTCATGAAAGCATTCGCAGTGACAATGAAACTGCCATAGAAGACACTGATGCAGAAGTTAGTACTAACGAAAGTGCTCCACCTAAACAAATCGATAAAGAAGCCAAGCAGCCTGCTGGTACGCCGCATACTTCCACTACACGAAAAAGGAAGAGTATTAATGAAGTTGATGCTAAAATGATGCGATTCATTGACCATCAAATCAGCTTGTCCAATGTTTCAAAAGATAAAGGTGATGAAAATCGCCATCTTACATTTTTCACAAGTCTTCTTCCATCGTTAACACTATTCGATGAAGATGAAACCTTGGAGTTTCAGTCCAGTGTTCTAGGTTTGCTGCAAGCTATGAGAGCAAAGAAGCGAAGGCTTGCAGATAATCATATGCCATCTCGTGCACCAGCCAATTATTACAATAATTGGCAAAATCAGGGTTACTACACTCAACCAGAAACAATTCCAGGAGTAGCACCACCAATGACAAGTCCATATACATCCGAACCGTCACCCTCATCAATCCAGTCTGTGGCAAGTGAAGGGTCCGGCACTCAAAATTCTATTATGGATCTGGATCTTTCCAATTTTTGATTTGTAAATATCTACATAAAATAAAAAATTTATAAAACTCACTACCTTAAGCATATCACTAATTTTTACTCAGCACTGATGCATCTTCTCATATTTGTATCTTGTAGGGTCACGTCTCTTTTCAATCTATTTAGTAGGTCATCAAAAGTAGATGGGGACATCCGGAAATAATTGAAAAACTTTATTTCATCTCTTCTCAATCGACACATAAGATTCCGGAAGGTACCCAAATTATATCTTTCTCTAACAATAGGATGTTCCCAATACCTTCTACTAATTACTTGTCTTTTACGGCGTCTACGATACCAGTACATAAGAACAAACATATTCACATCCATTAAAAAAAAAAAGTTGCACTTTTATACTATGCCAAACTCGATCAACAACCAACCCTCAAATAATAATAATAAAATACGTAGTGGGCGCGCACAAAGATACCGTATCGTGTGAACACTGAATCCGATTCGGTTAAAATATCGTTTCGAACAAATCGCCGTACCGTACCGTACCGTGTGAACGGGCTGTTAAGCGCGCACAGTCTTCAGTATCGGCGCTAAGACTTTTTCTCAAAAACGACTTTGTGACTCTACTTTTAAAAGCAAAATGAAAGCCCGTAACACGAGCGACACAAGATTACATTTGATCCTTCCAAACGAGATGATTATCGAAAAATAGTCGCTTTTTTTGGGCATATAAATTCTATAATATTAGCTTGCGCTGAAAAATGACCGACATTAAGTAAATTCTGAAAAAAAATTGTATGTCCTAATTTAAATCCCTAATTTATATTAATTTTTAAGTATCAAATATTGTCTGTCAATAATTTTCAGAATTTCGTACCAAAAACAGTACTGTGAATTTTATTTAACTGAAATGGTATTTAATAATAAAGACGAAGGAATCATGGTTGAATCGCATTTTCTAAATGGTCAAAAAATCGATGGACGGCGGTTGTATTCCATTTAAGATTGTTTAGAAGAATTTCGAGATAAATTTCTCAATTTTTTTTTCCAATTATAATATTTTTCTGCATATACTCAATAGAACTATTGCAGTTTTTTCGAGATATTGGGTAGTGAGCGAGCAATAAAGGAAGCGATTGATAACATTAGCCGTATAATAACCAATGCTCCAAAAACTTCAGTATGAACTGTCGCTCAACAAACTTGGGTAGTGAGTTGGCTCTTGTCATACAATTTTAAAAGAAGATTTACAATTATTTAATATCGTATTACTTGTTTGCAAGAAATCTTCGATATAGATTATTTGCGAGGAGATACATAAATATTATTAATCTGCCTCGCTTCCGCGGTCGTCCATACTTTCTTCGTCTTGGCTTCCGGGGTGGAACCACGTCTTCGATAATTTTGGTGCCGACGTTTTGTCACCAATTGTATGGAACATTTTCAGGGCTTAACAGTCGCTCTGAGTCTGGTGTAAGTTTGTGATGGACGGGTTTATATAGGGACATTAGTCACGGGTCAATGGAGCGTCACGGTCACGGTTGAGAAGTTTACAGATACAGGATTGCCAGGCGTTGTGTAGGGGATAACGATCATCATGCTTTAGATTATTGGGGTGAAAAATTCGTGAAAGATTCACGGATTCTTCGGTCATAGTAATGACTAGTGCAGGACGGGATTTTAGTCCAATAGAACTAGATATGGTGCTCGATTTCAAGCCTATTATCAGCAAGTGCAGTACCAGCTACGCACAGCAGCCTGGTACAACGCTCATGCTTTGAAACACAAGTGCCGACAGACCGCTTTGAGATTTCAATCAACAAACTTATATTACTATTACTACTATTGTTATAGTCTAAAAAAATAAATTACCACTAAAATTAGTTTTGATAGTGACAGTAGGATTATGTTACTTTTTTTACTCCCACATATAAGTTGCATATTACAAATATGCTACGTTAAATGTAAATACGTTACTGCAAACACACATATTAAATGACTACCTGAAATGTTAAATTTAACACTTCTGTTCTGGTACACCATAATACAGTGTTCATGGCTAAAAGCACCTACTTTACATTGTAAACTATCATCTCACGTGAATATAGCTCGTATTCACTTTCCTAATTTTGACAATTTCACTGAACAATTTGTTATTAGATTTTATAATATGAATGTTTCTGCACCAGTTGATGAAATCCAATTGATGTCTCCAGAAATTGTAGAACAAGCGAGATGTAATTGCGACAGTCTATTACCTAAAGTTCAACGAAACCTACCGAATGATATAGTGCCTCTGTGAAGACATTCGCCACAGTCACCAATGACAGTGGAATTGAGATACACTCAATTAGCGCGCTCGTTTGCAAAGAACGACTTACCTGTGTTCTTCAATTTTACAGTAACCATCGGAACCCTACAGATGGATGATGAACTTGTCTAAATTCCTAGTAGATACAGCTGTTCGTCCTCCCGACTCCCGCGGTACCAGTTTTAACCTTTACTGGTGGTACGGTGCGATATGAGATCATATCTATAAATTTCGTCGCCTGCCGATAGTGGCTTGGTGGGCCAATGTTGGGTTCCTGGGATTACTAAAGCCCAAAAGCAAATAATATATCAAAAAAGATATGGGTTGATGAAAGGAAAACCATATGCCTTCGTTTTAGTAAAATATCTTGCTTACATATTTTGGACATATCGCTACAAAATTCAAGAGATCATGTTTGTGAGTAATATATTCAATGTTTGGAAATATTGTAAGTAGCTATTAAAAATAATGTCAACCTAGCATTTGCGAATTATTTAGAAGACACATTTCAACAGCATGCAGAACAAATTCAAACGCAAGTTCAAGTAGAATCAATACCAAGAGCGTTAAACATAGTACTGATCACTCCCAAAGTAGTATTCAAAGAGATAAAGGAGAACATCAACCCTAAAAAAGATCCAGCTACCAAAGAAAAGTATTGCGAAACTAACACATTTAATAAATGCAGCATTCAGATTAAAACATGTCCCAGTATTGTGGAAAACAGCCGAAGTTATCATGATACCTAAACCGGGAAAACCTATTAACAATGCAAGCTCATATAGACCGATATCATTGTTGCCGTTAATATCAAAGCTGTTTGAAAAGTTACTGTTAAAAAGAATTAAAAAATTAATTGAAAAACAACTCACCCCTTCGCATCAATTTGGGTTTCGGAGTAAACACTCCACGATCGATCAAGTACACCGTATTATAGATATGATTAAAAAATCCCTTGAGGAAAAGAAAATATGTTCGGCGATATTTTTAGACATTGTCAAAGCGTTTGATAAAGTTTGGCACGAGGGCCTACTAATGAAACTAAAAAGATACCTTCCTGTTCAATATGTTCAGCTATTTGACTCATACTTAACATATCGAACCTTCAAAACTAAACAAGAAGATGAGTTTTCTGACCTTAAAATAATAAAAGCAGGTGTTCCGCAGGGAAGTGTTCTTAGACCAGTATTATATCTATTATATACATGTTATATTCCCGAAAAATAAAATATCAAAGTAGCAACATTTGCGGGTGATGCTGCTCTACTAGCTATTGGATATAATGTAGAAGAAACAACGGCCAATCTCCAAGACGCAATTAATGAAATAAGTACAAATAAAAAACTGGCATATAAAGGCAAATGAAGAAAAATCTACTGATGTTAACTTCACGAATAGAAAAATAACCAATCTTCCAGTGAAATTGAACAACACAATTCCACACCGAGGAACAGCCAAATACCTAGGTTTAAATGATGCAAAACTAAAATGGAAGGAGCATGTTAAAAAGAAAACAACTGAGCTAAAATTAAAATATAACAGTATGTATTGGCTATTGGGAAGGAAAACCCAATTATCAATCCGTAATAAAGTACTGGTTTACAAACAGGTGATACGTCCAGTATGGACTTATGGTATCTAATTGGCGCTGCACAAAAAAGTAATTATTCTTGCATCCAAAAATTTCAAAATCGTGTTTTACGTAATATGGTAAATGCTCCTTGGTATGTGCGAGACAGGGATTTGCATCGGGAACTCCAAGTGGAGATGGTGGAGGATGTGGTTGAGGCTTCATGAACATCCAAATCAAGAAGCTCTAAAGCTACTAGTAAATCAGGACCTTGTTCGCAGGCTCAAAAGAACAAAACCTTTTGAACTAGTCTAGTGTAGTAAGAAGTGCATTGAAATAGTGAAAAGCACAATAGTGCAAGTGTAGCCATGTGAAGGTTGTGTGCAACAAATCTCCATAAACTAGGATGGGTCGACGGAAACATACAGACGAAAAAGTATTGATGTAGTAATTTAGGACAATAACAAAATGTTAGTTAATCTCAAAGATTAGGTGCATTGTAAAAAATAATAATAAAAACAAACCTAGCAGTGCACTCAAAATTAAAAGCATTTTCAAACGGCGATGGGACGGATTCCATAGCAAAAAAAACCAAAAACTGTAGAGCCTATAGACATATCCAAGTATATCGAAGAAAGTCTTAATTTGGGAAAATTATTTATGAAGATAAATTGTCATATATTTAGGCAACTCGATATACTCGATGTTCTAATGAATAAGACATACGTGTATAGTATATGCATATCAAATGAATTTATGTATTTAATACTAGTAATTATAAATTTAATTTTAGACTATTTTAATTATTGAACTTACTGGCGCTTGGCGAAAAAGGAAACTAAAAATTGAAAAATGGTGGATGTAGAAGATTCAGAGAAAATACTTTTCATAAAAATTCGCTATATAGGAAAAAACGAAACAGATCATTTGTAATTTCTGGGATATTTTGCGACATTTGTAAACAATATCTAAAATTAATAAATCCATCTGCTTACATGGGTCGCTGTTGGCATAGCAAAGAAGTTTGCTTCTTTGCTATGCTTGTAGATGCTAGTGGCAATTGAAAAAATCCTAAATAAATATGAGGGATGTAAATCTTGGGCCACGGTAGAAGGATACGTCAATTGGTTTTAACTAATAAAATTGACGACTCCCAAAGTTATACACTTCATTCAAAACAATGAAGACAGCAATAAAATTATTTATAATAAAAATTCAACAACTATAAAATAGTATAAGTTATTGAGAATTTCGAATATTATAAGGAAGCTACAGCAATACTTGGAAATTGTTACAATTTCACTATTAATTATTTTCAGAAATAATAAAGTTTAGTTTCCCATCAGTGTCACCGAATATATGCGAATACATATGTGTTTTTTATAGGGCATTACAATTTATGCAATCCCCTATTTATAAGACACTATAAAACACAAAAGCATGTATTTGCACATATTCGAAGACATTGTGAAATCGGACATGTTGTAAACCACAGAAGGGCTAAAACAAAGAAGAGTACTGAGTCTAGTACTATGAACTAGATAATGCAAAGATGCAGCAAGAAAACAAAAAGTCTGCATGTTGGCTACAGACATCTACAACAAATCGAGGTGTCAGAATGTACTTTAGCTGACGACATCGTAATAATGACAGGTAGTGAAAAGGATCTGCAACACAATATGCAAGTGTGGAATGAAGAAATATAGAAGTAGACAATATAAAAATAGAACAGGTGGATAGGTTTCAATATTTGGGCTCGATTATAGAATGAACGGGTGATCAAGAGATGGGGTCAACGGAATAATTGAAAGTGCCATAAAAACCTATTACACAATAAACAAGACAATTATAGGTGAAAAAGAAGTATCCAAGGCAACTAAAATAAAAGTTTATAAAACGATTACTAAATCATTATTGACCTATGGAAACATGGATTTTGAATAGGAAAGAGAAAAATAAAATATAAGCTGTTGAAATGAAATACCTGAGAAGAATACTGGGGGTCACAAGATGAGAAAGACTATGATGAATGATAAAATAAGGGAAGAATTCATAGAGAGGCAACAGCTCAGCTGGTGGAGATATCTAGTGAGGATGGATGCAAGTTTGCCGGTGAGGCAGGTATGGGAATCAAGAGACTCGGCTAGGAGAAAACGAGGTAGACAGAGAGAAACGTGGGACGAGATGATGGGGAAGATTCTGATAGGAAGGTATACGTCGTGGATGGAGGCCAAGACTTTGGCTCAAAACAAAAAGCAGTGGCGCAAATTTGTGAGTGAGAAATAGAAAAATAGACTAACCCTACACCGAATAGTAGACGGGGTTCATTGATTATGTTTGTATGTAAAAACAATTCAATTAAAATATTCATAAAAGGGAAAAATGAGATTTGACACTGATTTTGATGCTAGCTAAAAGCCGAGAAAAAATAGCATGTTTTATTCGTACAAAGAAATTGTTTTCTTAAAAAAGACTGAAATTTTTTGTCTCAATGAAATAATTACAGTACCGTGCAACCGAATTAGAGCGACCTGTAGTTCCATATACATATACACATATGATCATTATAATAGGTACACTTAGGTTGTAAACATTAAAATACTAATAAATAACAAATTCCCATTTTAAAATGAAAAAAAAATGTGTATTTTATAAATATTTTGTATGTGGGAACGTTACCGATTACGACAATAATGCAAATGGAGCTTTATGTATTCATTGACAGTTAACGGTTTAGGCAAAGTGCTGAAATAAGCTGATCATATTAATAGGTACAAGAAAAGTTTATTTCATTTTGTGAAATTTAAAAAGTGGCTTTTGCTGATTATAATTATTGCTTCATAAAAATGGTAAGAATATTTTACAGTTTAAATAAATTACTCAGTATTAAGTGTGCTTTTTGATAGAAAATGGGTAGAAATAAGCATTGCAGCATTGATGAAAGAAGAATAGCTAAAAACTTAAGAAGAGAAGGAAAATCGTTAAGAGAAATTTCAAAAAGCCTAGGGCGTTCCGTGAATTTTGTCCGAAATGCATTAAAATGGAAGAAAACAATAGAAAGTCGTGGTAGACCACACAAAACGTGTCCAGCTATTGATCGCCACATTGTCTTAATATCAAAGAAAGACCCGTTTAAGTCCTCGAAAGCAATTGCCGCGGAAATTAGTAATGTAGTCAGCGCTCTGACCGTTCGACGACGTCTTCAAGAAGCTAACTTACCCGGTCGAATAGCACGAAAGGTTCCCCTCATGCGTAAAAAAAAACTCAACTGCTAGGTTAAATTTTGCTAATGAACATTTGAATTGGTGTGGAATTGAAGGTGAGAAAAAAATGGCACAATATTCTTTGGAGTGACGAAACAAAAATAAATTTGTTTGAAAATGATTACCAGTTCGTCGCCCAAAAGGAAAAGAATTCCATGTTCGATTTACAAAGAAAACAGTTAAGCATGGCGGTGGAAATATTATGGTCTGGGGGTGTTTCTCATGGATTAGCGTAGGTCCATTATATCGCATAGATAATACAATGAACGCAGTGGGGTACAGAAGCATTTTGCAAGATATTATGCTTCCTTATGCTCGTGAAGAAATGCCATTGCTTACGGTTTTTCAACAGGATAATAACCCAAAGCATACTTCTTCCTTAGTCAAGAATTGGTTCAGAGAAAACAACGTCGACCTTTTAAGTTGGCCTAGTCAATCCCCCGACCTGAACCCCATAGAAAATCTTTGGGGTGATATTAAACAAAAATTAGCTAAGGAAACTTTCAAAAATAAAGATGATCTGTGGGAGAAAACCAAGAAAGCATGGTACGAAATTACACCTGAAACTTGCCAAAAACTAATATCCAGTATGCCAAACAGAATGAAGAAAGTGGCACAAAATAGGGGTGGTTATTCTGGATACTAGCCCGTTTTTGATCTTCAAAAATAATTTATTAAAAATAAAAGAATACTGTTATTAATTTTTTAGTATTACTGAAATGTACCTATTATTATGAGCAGCAATTGAGTTACCTTATGTTCAAAGATAACCTGTTTTTGGTTGTTGTTTACATTATTTGCGTTATTTGCTAAATTTTAAACTTTTGGGATTATAAAGAATAAATATGAATTATTTTTTAGTTTCTTCATCTCATTAAAGTGCTCTTGTTTTAGTTAAAAAATAAAAATGTAAAGTGTACCTATTATAATGATCATATGTGTATTATAAAATTCATTAATATACGTTATGACGCATGTTCAGGCCATATTATAATGCTAAAATGAATTTATGAATAATACTTATTCGTCTTCCTATTTGCATCACTTTCTCTTGGATTATATACTTTATTAGGAAACTTTGTTTCAACCTTTCCTTCATTCATTATAAATTTAACTTATACTAATTGAAGCTGATTTTATTTTTGGTTTACTGTCTGCTATGAACAATTTAACAAGAACTATTATATATTACATGTACAACTGTTACAAAATACTGCCTAATTGTACGAGGGTAGCCGTTTATATTTCGGGAACTGACAACACTGTTAGTGTTGCCTCCGATCTGATGATTGCACCGTGAAGTTTGTCACTTTTGACAATATATTTACTTTGACAGTTTTATTGTCGGGTTGTTATTTCTATTGTTGACAGTAACTTGAAAATTTTATGTCGGCGAAAAAAATAGAATTAACTCGCGAACATTTTCGTGCAATTATTTTTCATAACTTTTGGCATGGATTATCTCAACAAGAATGCATCAACGAGCTGAATTCTTTATATGGTGACAAAGCACCATTGAAAACTACAGTATGTCGTTGGTATAGTGAATTCAAATTTGCACGCCGTTCTTTGGAATATAAATTTTGTGAAGGTCGTCCTACAAATGTTGTTGTATCGAAAAACATTAATGCAGTGTCTGAATTGTTAATGCAAGACGAGTCATGTGATATACCGTGAGATTGAGGCATCTCTAGATGGAGGAAGCGCAATTATAATTAAAAAGTAGCCTACATTAGTAATCGTAAAAACTAAAGCTTATAATATTATGATCACTTCTATATATTGTCCTTCAAAATATACAATTAATAAAGTGGTTTATTATATTTTTCCATTTAGTTTTTGTTTTTAATGTTCGTGTGTTTCGATAAAACAACTACTTTACTTTAAAATAGATAACTTGATGCTGAATTTTCTAATATCCTTTTTATTAATTGCATACAAAGGGTACTAGGAAAGTTTTGCAATATGATGCAACAATGAGTCGTAGGAAGCTGCTTGTTGCTGCACGTTGAGACATGTTCATACGTGCATAGTAGCCGCCGCGCAGGGTTGCCAACCATACGATAATTATCGTACAAGTACGATAATTTAATTAATATGTACGATATACGATCCAAATCAATTATCGTACGCAAATGTACCTACGATAATCTAAAAATTTTGAAATAAAGTTTTTTTAACATTGCTTAAAATTATACCAGTTTTATTTCCCAATATGTAGACGCCCCCTGTTAGTTAGAGACCAATGCTTAATAAGTGGTACAGGTTTGTGCTCATAATAAGCAGGAATATAGAAATCTATTTTACAACAAAAAATATTTGAATTATTTTTTCGTAAATCGGTAAATTCCCGAACAATATACGTGACCAGAGGCTATAAATAGGAGTTAATTAAAATTCCACGTCATTTCACCATACAGTTCGAATGAAAACGATTCGTATTTGTTTTTTAAAGCAATGTCTAACAGTGATAGTGATCATAGTGCAGTCCCGTCTGTTAAGAAGAGTAAGAGTTCCCACCGAGCGCAGGTAAGATTAAAATAAAATAATTAAAATCTAACGAAAAAGTAATATTCTTTATGTATGTACAAGACTGTAATTAATTTTTAATCTTCATTATTAGCTTTCTGCTTCTAAATATTTTTTATACAATGTCTAAATTTACGAATAACGATAAATAATTGTTGAATGTTGTTTATAGAAATTTCGTAGAGTGGATGAATGCACCAGATTATAAAATATGGTTACGACCAGTTTCTTCTAATGATCGTAAAGCTCAGTGTATATTATGTAAAAACGAATTTGTGTCAGAACTTGGGGTTATAAAGAAGCATTTAAATTCAGAAAAATATAATAATAACGCGAAAATTAGGCAGACATCCAAAACTTCTGCCTTAGAAAAATATTTACAAGCTGCTCCATCTGCTAGTTTAACACAACAACTCAATGAAGCTGAAATTAAATTGTGTGCTTTCCTGACCGAACATAATATTTCCTTTAAAACAATGGACCACCTGAGTCCTTTACTTTCTAATATTTTTCACGATTCAAATATTGCAAAAAAATTGGCAGTAAAAAGAACAAAAACAAAGGCTATAGTTACAAATGTAATTGCCGAAAGTCACAAAACAGATTTGGCAAAAGTTCTACAGAATACGAAATTTAGCGTTTTGGTAGATGAATCTACAGATATATCAACAACAAAAACAGGTTGCATTGTAGTTCGATACTTTGATGGAAATTTAAATAAAATTAATACCTGTTTGTGGGAACTGGTTTCTATGTTCGGTGATGGTGACAATATTGAATACCAAGGTATTGCTCGTCATATGTATGAAGTGATTACAAAATCGTTTATAAGAAAAAATGTACCCATCGACAACATAATTGCATTTGCTTCTGATGGATGTAACATGATGATGGGCGAACATAACTCGGTGGCATCTCGATTTATAGAATCTTGCCCTGGAATTTCAATTTTCAAATGCATATGCCATTCTTTACATCTATGTAGCAGTCAAGCATGCAGTAGTATCACGAATTTTAGAACAATGGCTAGCTTTACAATTATTTTTTAATGAAAAATGGTTAGAAGGACGTCTTCTAGGGGCAGGGCAAATTCATAAGTGTTTGAATGATCCATTTATTAAAATGTATTTTCAATTTTTAAACTACATACTTCCCAAAGTTTCAAATTTAAATCAGTACTTTCAGTCAGATAAAGTTTTAATAGTTCATTTACACCAAGCAGTAGTTGAGAAATATACCGAATTATGATTATGTTTTATGGAAAAGCGCTATGTCCGTTCAAATCATTTGTCATTGATAGATCCCGAAAATCAGACTTACTTTTTACCATATGTTAACATGTATCTCGGTGTTGATGTGTTAAATAGTTTAAAAACTTCTGAAGTTCAAAATAGTCCCGATCTAGTAAATTATTTTTATGAACGTTGCAGAGACTTTCTCAGCATCTTGTGTCGAGAAATTAAAAAAAAATATGATTTCACGGAGGGAACTCTTTTATCACAACTGCATATATTTAGTCCAAAAAATGCTCTTTCTTTCCAAATCCGCGATCAATATCCATCCTTAATGCCAATTCTTGAAAAATTGGAACGATTTCACTCTACAAACTAGGCAATCAATTGATGATGAGTGGAGGATGCTGTCTAACAATATTTTTCAACCAGACACCATTAACACAAACGATGAAATTGACGTATTTTGGGCAAAAGTTTTTAAATTTGTAGACGAAACAGATGTTAGTATATTTGAAAACTTGGGATTATTTGTATTAAATATTCTTTCATTGCCACATTCAAATGCTGCTTGTGAAAGAGTATTTACTAAAGTAAATGCATTAAAAACTAAATCACGAAATCGACTTATAACATCAACAGTAAATGGATCATTATTAACAAGTCAATGTGTTCAAAATACTGGAAGTTATATAAACTTCACCCCTAATCAGGACATGCTTAACAGGATGACAAAAAAAATTTATATCCAATAACTTCGTCACAAGCTTCAACATCCCAAGCTTCGACATCGCCGCATTCGTCAGACGATGAAATAGAATTTTAAAATTCGATACTGATTTTTTCTATTTCTTTTTTATTTTTTTTTTGTGTTTGTTTTGTTTAATAAGAATTTTACGCATTGAAACACCTTGTAAGTTTGTAATTTAACAATGTACGATAATTAGGCAGTAAATACTATAATTTAAAAGTGGCGGTACGATAATTTGAAGTCCGTAGGTTGGCAACCCTGCCGCCGCGCTATGTCGATGGGCTCAGTTATTTATTAGCAGTGTGAATGTAAAGTGCTTGCGATGGCATCGTAGTCACGAAATGAGATAAGGGCAGTTTTGCGTTACAATTTCGTGCGTGATTTAAACATAGACAAGTGCTTCGAAGAAATGACTTGCACTAGGTGATGTTTGTCCAGTTAACTGAAGAGCAGATGACACGACGTGTGACTTGGTGTCGGGAGATGTTAAAAAAATTTAATAAGGAACAATCTCGGCATGTGAACAACATCGTGACAGGTGACGAGACTTGGCTGTACTATTACGATGTGCCGACCAAAGCTCAAAACAAAGTTTGGGTCTTTGATGATGAGGACACACCCGTAGTTGTCAGAAAATCCAGATCTGTAAAGAAGAAAATGATAGCTGTATTTTTCAAATCGAGTGGAATTGTGGAACGCGTCGTTTTGGACAGAAGATAGTCACAGCTAAGTAGTATACTGAACAGTGCCTGCCTAAGTGCGGCCAAAGTCAAGAATAGACACCTGGTTCCTCCATCATCCATATTTGACCACGACAGGATTGAAACTTCTCGAGCAGCCTCCCTACAGTCCAGATCTTGCTCCCTGCACAATAAACAAAGCTGTATTGCAAAACTTTCCTAGTATCCTTTGTAGCTACAAC
Source organism: Dermolepida albohirtum (assembly GCA_031893035.1). Classification (NCBI taxonomy): domain Eukaryota; kingdom Metazoa; phylum Arthropoda; class Insecta; order Coleoptera; family Scarabaeidae; genus Dermolepida; species Dermolepida albohirtum. The sequence continues at coordinate 34,417 of JAVIWB010000311.1, read as the reverse complement.
TACGTTTAAGAAAGAAGAAATTGTTTATTCTAATTTAAAATCATTCAAACTAATTAGAAGGGATTTCAAAGAGAAGGTATTACTGATAGTAATTTATTTAAGAAAACACAAGCAGTTATAAGTTAACAATGTGTAATGTGCGTCAATTAGTATTTACCTACGCGTAAATAAAACAGAGAAACTAATCCAAAATAGAGAATAGAAATTGTTCTTACAAGGTGCAATAACTGATATAATAAGAAGAATTCTTTTATAAAGAAATCCATCAATTTATGTATTATTTTGTTTATTTAAATGTTGGGAAATTGTATTTAACAGAATAGTATTTATGAACATTTATGAATATCCAAAAAACCCAATTTTCTAATAATTCCAACCGAAAATTATTTTAAATATAATATATACCTTGTAACTCGAATTTTTATGTTTGGGAACCCTCATTTACAAAATATGAATAATCAACATTTCCGTACTTGTATAAAATTCACCCGATACTGGGGGTTCCAACAAAGTACGTTATCTTGCATCGAATGCGCGTTTCAACATTAAGTTTGTGGTGGATCGTGGTGAAGACGAGCTAAGACACTACGCACACACAAACGTAACACACACACATAAGTTTAGATGAAAGGTAGGAAAAAACTGAATCGTAGATTTAGAGAAAAAAGCTGTTGAAGACAATGTCGACGAAGCAACACCTTTCTATATAAAAAAGAATAGACGCTTAAACCGAAAAGTAAGCTCATCAATATTATTTTACACACTGATTTATGCTTATCTCAGTTAGAGATTTGGTTAAAACTGTTATGCTCGGACAGGAAAAAAAAAACTGCGAAAAGCAAATTCCTAGAAATTGAAAAGTTATTCTTCGAGCGGTTTTGCAGACAACGTTCGCGGCACATTCCAATTTTATACGAGATTTTGGCAAGAATAACAAAACATGGAAAAAATAATTTTGTGGTTAGCAGGAGCTGGGTGATTAATTTTTCATGAAAAAGATATGTAAATCAAAAGCATAAATTTAAATATCAAAACTTACAAGTATCAAAGTATATAAAATTCAACTAAAAGTGCAGAAGAAAAATATTTCAAGGTTGGAAAAGTAAATTTATACACAACATAAAAGTATAGAAAATATCTCATAAATGACTAAATAAGTAATAAATGTTATTTGTAAACAATATAATTTATATTGTCAAAACATGAACTACAAAAGTCAGTTGATTGCATATAACGGGTGGGCCATCTATCGGTTTAAATTTGAACCACCGGCTTTTTCGAATCTGGCAATACTTATGTCATTCTATTGTCACAAAATTCAGTATATTATCTCCACTGAACGAAATGAATCGATTTACGCTTGAGCAACGTTGGGATTTATTGGAAATTTATTTCCAAAACAAGGACAATTGGTCGGAAATTGCACGAAAATGTCGTATAAAATTTGGTCGCAGAGAAGGACCAACAGTGCCCGATATACGCAAGTTTATTGCTAAAGTTCGTGAAACTGCTTTCATTGTTGATGCGCCAAGACGTGAGCGTGCTCGTATAGTGCGTACACCCGAAAATATCGAAGCTGTGGCTGAGAGTGTGCGTGAGAATCCATCAACATCAACTCGTCATCGTTCTCAAGAATTGAACATTTCACGCACCAGTTTACGTCGAATTTTGCGAAAGGATCTCGGTATGACGCCTTACAAAGTTCAGTTGGTTCAAGAGTTGAAGCCGCATGACCATCCGCTTCGTTTTCGCTTCGCTAGATGGGCCAACGAGAAACTGCACGATGATGTCGATTTTACCAAAAAAATCGTCTTTTCGGATGAAGCTCATTTTCATCTTGGTGGATACGTTAACAAGCAAAATTGCCGTATTTGGGGCTCAGAAAACCCACACGTGGTCTTACAGAAGCCAATGCACCCATTACGAGTGACTGTTTGTTGCGGCTTGTGGAGCGGAGGCATCATTGGCCCATATTTCTTTGAAAATGAAGACGGCGCAACCATTACGGTCAATGGAGACAGCTATCGCACCATGATAACCGATTCTTTTATGCCCGCTCTTCATGGTATTGATGTGCACGATGTTTGGTTTCAACAGGATGGTGCAACTTGCTACAATCGATTTATTGCTTTAACGTTTAATGGCCGTTTAAATAGCCGAAATGGTGATGTCAATTGGCCGCCAAGAAGTTGCGATTTGACACCGTTGGACTACTTTCTGTGGGGTGCCGTTAAAGACAAATGTTATGCCGACAAACCAGAGACAATTGAGCACTTGAAGGCCAACATTCGTGATGCCATTGCCGAGATACGACCCCATACACTCGAAAAAGTGCTCCAAAATTAGTCCGATTAAATGGGGTACTGTGAGGCCAGCTGCGGCAGCCATATGAATGAAATAATATTTCATCTCTAACCGGAACAATTGTACTTCACAATAAAAAAATAAATTTGGCAAAATTTCAAACCGTTTTTGTTTTATTGCATTTTTAAATTTAAACTTTTAAATGGCCTACCCGTTATGATGAACCAATACTTAAATGTGAAGAATTACGTTAATTTACGTTATTATGTTAATGTGTGTGTATAAACTGTAACTACATATATAAAGGTGTTCCTTATGCAGAAACGGGCCATGAGAATTATCTTTGGGTTGGGTTATAGGGATTTCTACTTACTTTTTATAACAATTATATAACAGATTTTCTATACTTCCTTTTTTAGGAATGAAAACGCTTTTTCGAGTAGCAATGTAACTCATAAATATGATAACGAACAGACAATTATTTATTGCCTGCTTCACATGCAAAAACTATGTTCCAAAAGGGAACATATTTTATTAGATGTAAATTACACAATACCCTACAACGTGCTATTAGAAATACCACCAACTTCTATATTTTTAAAAGCAACCTTAAACGGTACCTGCTTACAATAAATTGTTATTGCATAAATGACTTTCTATGTCAAAATTTATAATATCCTTTTTTTTCTTGAGACGTGTTTCTGGCATATGGGTGTGTATGTACGAGGATAGTTTGACAAGTAGTGAGAATGACACATAGGTGGCGCTCTAATTGGTAAAACAAATGCACTGTAATTTAGGTTGCCTATTCATATGTTTACATTCCGATATTTAGATAAATCGGTTGATTAGTTTATTTTTGACAGCTGATTGAAAAAGAAGCAACACGTCGTTTTGTTAAAATGGAAAAAGCAGAGTGTAGTGCGGTTATTAAATACTTCGTAATTAAGGCTATGAAAGCTATCGAAATAACAGATGAGTTACGGGAAACATTAGGTGAATCTGCTCCATCATCCGCCACTATAAGTAGATGGGTAAATGAATTTAAACGTGGTAGAACAAGCTGTGTTGATGAAGCGCGCTCTGGTGCACCCAAAATCGTGACTTCTAAGGAAATGATTATAAAAATCCATAATATTATTACGAAAGATCGACGACTCAAAGTGAGAGAGATAGCTGACATGGTAAACATTTCAACAGAACGCGTACACCACATTTTAACAAAAGAATTGGGTCTTTCCAAGCTTTCGGCAAGATGGGTGCCGCGATTGCTTACGACTGATAAAAAGTTCACTCGTTTGCGCATTTCCAATGAGTGTTTGGACCTTTATAAGCGGAATCCGGTTGACTTTTGTAGGCGATTTGTTACTTGCGATGAAACTTGGATACACTACAGTACACCCGAAACTAAACAACAGAAGAAACAATGGTTAGAACGTGGTTCTGCACCTCCAAAGAAAGCGAAAACCACTTTATCGGTAAACAAGGTGATGGCATCAATTTTTTGTCATTCAAAGGGCAATTTGCTCATTGATTGCCTTTAGAAAGGTGCCACAATAAACGGACAATATTATGCAGAACTTCTACAAAAATTAAATGTTGAGATTCGTGCTAAACGGCCAGGAATGGCATCATCTTCGTAAATGAGTATTTAAGCCTTCCGGAATCGCATTTTAGAGATGGCATAAGGGCATTGGAGCACCGTTGAAATAAATGTATTGCTCTTTTAGAATATATTGAAAAATAAAAATTATTTTGTATTTAAAAAATTCGTTTTTCTTTTCCATTCTCAGTACTTGTTAAACTACCCTCGTATATACGTTTTAGCAAATTTTTTAAAAAATTTCCTGCTCTCTGGTGAGACTCAAAGTCGCGATCTTATACGTACCGTATCTTACTATTTCATTACAGAGAGCACCGTCAAACTACTCTCGTATATACATGGGGAGCGATTTGTTGAAAGACTGAGTTATTTGACTGTAACACTGAATTATCGTCACTCATGTGTTTTTATGTCATTTCAATAAATGTTGCGTTATTACATCCATGGAGTATTATCAAGAACCAATGCTGGTGAAGCAGTGTAACAATAAATATATATTTTAATAATATAAATGATCACTGGACTTTTTATAACTTGAATGAAGTAAATAAAAGATCATTAATTGGTCATGTACAAGTAAACACATTTTTTCTTTATCCTATATCCGAGTGTGAAGTGTGCAAGTGATACTCAATTTAAAAAATAATTATTCGTGCAAAAATGATAGTCTTAGTTCGTGCTTGGTAAGGGAATGTGTTGATCAATGTCTGGGTCCGCTTACGAATTTGGTAAATAATTCATTTGCGCGAGGCACTTTTATATGGTCTTTGAAAATTATATTATATTAAAAACTGGTTCCAACGAAGTAGTGAATAACTATCGCCCCTATATCTATTTTGAGTACACATTCAAAGGTAATTGAAAAGCTGGTTACTGTATGAATTAAATTTCTTATGTAAATATAAATTGCTAAACAACATACAATTTGGTTTTTCAAAGGACAGATCCACCATTTTGGCTGTGTTTAATTTTCTTAACGCATTTTATAATAATTTAGATTGTGGTAAAATTTATATAGGATGTTTTTTGGATCTTAGTAAAGCATTTGATTCAGCATTACGGCATTAAGAAAATTAAAAAACTGTGGCCTTATAGAGTTAGCGACAAGTGGTTTGTGGATTATTTACCTAACAGGAAACAGTATGTTGAGATTAATGGATCCCAATTTTGTTAACGCATTTTCATTTTCTGACTGTAATATTCGTTGATGGGTTCTATTGATACTGAAACAAATACGAAGTTAATTAGTATAAATTATCAATTTCAATGGTACTAGTATAAAACAAGTGAGCTCTACCAAGTTTTTGAGAATGATAATTGACTCTAGATGTAATTAGAAAAAGTATGTTGATGATATAAGTAACAAGTTAGCTAAGTGTTGCTTTGTTTTTTCACGGCGTAAGTATGGTTGCAAATAATACCGAAATTCTTGAAATAGGTTATTAAATCTTCACATGACCCCAAATTACCAAATGAATCAAACAGTACATAACATTTCCAGTTTTATAATAAGTTGTGATCGACATGATTGAAAATTTGTAGTGTTTAAAAATTATCCAAATCACTCAGCCGAAGTTACTGCAGAAGAAACAGTTTCAGTCAAGATTACCAATAAAAAAGATCAGATATAGGGATATAATGCATCAGAAACGCAATGACTATACATCGATTTTAACAGATGATATAATAAAATGCTTAGAAAGAGCAAAACCTGTTATGACGACCTTCATAAAATAAAGCCATTACTATCTCATCTTATTAAACAATTTTCATCAGTACTCTGTGGAGTCTAAATAATATATACACTAGCTTCAAGCGAAACTCGTGCAGGTTGTGAAAAACTTTGTTTTATGTAATATATTTGAAAATAAATATTGTATTAAAACAAATTAGGTAATTTTTATTAAAGTACTATGTACTAGATTAAATGGTCGAAGCAAAGCTTAAAATTCCTCCTTAGTTATTAAAATAGCGGCATTTATTCTGAAAAGTGGCAACTTTGAGCATCAAAGCCAAACTCGTGCAGTTTTAATTTATGTATTAGGCAATATTGTTTTTGTTTGCAGCTAACTTCACTTTATTTTGCGAAAGCCACTTTTTAAATAAACTGTGACTCTTGAATTTCGTTACAAATTTTATTATTGTCAATTATTTAATTGCGTTCTTGGCAAAACAAATTCATAAAAACCCAGAATGGGAAGACACAGAAGACAAACGGGTCTTGAAAGTTAGCAAACTGGTAATTCGACATTATAAAAAGAATAAATCGTTACGAGAAATATTAGAAATAGTAGATCGAAGCCGATCAACGGTCCAATATATAATAAAAAGATACAAAACTGATAAACGGTTGAAATTAAGTCGAAAGTTGCAAATAATAAAATTTTCTCCGCTAATGATGAGCAATACATTCGATTACAAGTTAAAAAACCCCATTTTAAAGTGCGCCAAAGCTTGCAGAAATTGCGGAAAAGGATTTGGGGGAAAAAATGTTGAACACAGACCATTAGAAATATATTAAACAAAGCCGAATTCAATGGTAGAAGAGCAAGACATAAACCGCTTATTAACAAAACAAACCAAAACACAAGACTGCGATTTGCGAAACATCAATCCAAAGATTTTTCGTTTTGGAGGAACGTGCTTTTCACTGATGAAAGCAAGTTCAATCAATGGCAGACCATATGTGCGGAGAAGGCGTAATGAAGCGCTCCTTGCTAAAAATATGAAACTCACAGTAAAGCACGGTGAAGGGTCGGTCATGGTTTGGGGTTCATTTTCTGCGTCTGGGCCTGGTGTATTGCATTTTATCGAAGGTATAATGGATCAGCACATGTACCTCAACATTTTAAGAGAAAGTTTGCCACGATGTAAGTAAAAACCTGGTCTTGGTGAAAATTTTTCTTTTTACCAAGACAATGATCCTAAGCATAGGCTTATAATGTGCGATCATGGTTGTTACACAACTGCCCCCATGTTATGGACACACCAGCTCAGAGTCCAGATATTAACCCCATCGAGAATTTATGGAGCTATCTCGATAGGAAAATTCGTCACCACACTATCAGTTCCGGGGACGATTTAAAAAAAAGCTCTGCAGGAAGAATGGCACAAGATTGAGCCTGCCTTATACGAAAAACTTGTAAAAAGTATGCCAAATAGATTGCAGATGATAATAAAAAATAAAGGCATGCACACAAAATATTAAAATTTATAAAGAGAACGAAATATTTTATATTTAAAAGTAATGTAGGAGTTTAGCTTTGGTATTGAATACGCATTATTTTATGATTTTGTTTTATAGTGATCTTAATAGAATGAAATATTTAATTTTGTCTATTTTGTTAAATTATTTATAATTTGAAGTATTAAAATATATAATTTGTTTTTTTGAATGCGTTTGTTTTTTACTATTAGTAGACAATTAAAAAAATTTACTGAAGGTGTACGAGTTTCGCTTGGTGCTACTGTAGTTGTTTGTTTCTGGTATTCTAATAAAACCCGTGCGACAGGCTTCATTTCCTTGTTTCTCTATTATAATTATTTTTATTTTTATTATTATATATTACACTATATATTTTACTTTTCTTTATAATGAATACAGTCAAACTGTTCTTGCTGTGACAGAGCGGATGAACCTCACGAGATTATTAGCTGCAAAATATACAAGAAACATTTTAAAATCGTGTGCGTTGATATTTCTAATGCTGAGGCTCGCAGGATCCATTCTGGGACGTCCGGTTTATCTGAGTCTTGCCGTTCTTACTCGCAGGTTGAGAATGATTTGGACAGTTTAAAAGCCATTATTGCTCGGCAGAATTAAATAAAAACATTGACGTTTAATTTGCAGCAACCCATTATGTCTTCTAATACTTCGTTAATAAAAATATTGAAGTCTAATTTCAGCAACCCACAACGTTCTCTAATATTTAGTTATACGATATCAAGGCTATAGTACAGGAGGTTGCAGAACGTGAGCTGCGTAAATGTATAACGTTATAATTTGTAGTTTCAAAGAGTCGGATTGCAAAAATAACACTGAGCAAATCAGAATGGATAGGATTGTGACTGATGAGCTACTGGTGCATGCTGGTGTAAAGGATGTCGAACTACTAACTGACGCGTTTAGGTAAATTTGGTGCCTCCAACGTAAACCGTTGCAGACCTCTTAGGATTGGTTACTCATCGAATTCCCATGTTTCGTCGTTCCTTTAGAAGGCGGCTGGTTTGAAGACTGATCGTTGGAAGGGATTCGCATTCTCTAGAGACCGTACTGTGATGCAACGTAAGCTATATAAGGAGGTTCGTCAGAAACTAATTGAACGTTTACCTAAAGGCGAAACTAACCTAAGAATCAAACACAGGAAAGGCGTTCCTGGAATTGTCTCATCGGTAAACTGACTGGGCCCAACAGTGTTCCACTTGTGTTAAATACATACTACCAAAACACTCGTAGTTTAAGGTCGAAATCTAATATTTATTATACCAATGTTTGTAATCTATAGTATGATATCATTCTTATTACAGAATCTTGGTTGGAGGAATCTTTTTCTGATTCTGAGTATTTTCCTGATTCTTACAAAGTTGTGCGTTCTGATAGAAAGTTTCCCATGGTCGATCGATCTACGGGTGGTGGTGTATTAGTGGCTTTATCTAATGTGATCTCGTATCAATCTATGGAAACCTCGTTTCTTACTAAATTAAAATTCTGTATGTAAACCACGTGCAGTATATAAATTCTTGTTCATAGCGTTGCAAATATGCAACACACTATATATTTTGTAAAAAAATCAATAATTTTTCTGCTTACGTACACCTGAAAATATTTTTTTTAATATTTCATGAAATGGAGGGTTAAACAAAACTTTGGTACAAAAAATAACAAAAGACAGGGAAGCTCTAGACTTCTACAGTTCGGTGGAAACTGGAAAGTCAATATTAAATCAATAAAATTTCATATAGCCTTGATAATTTGTGATAATTTTCAACGCTTATTTAATGTAGGAACAATTTTTAACTGTGCTGTGTCAAATGGAATGCGTATTAAACTACAGACCTTTAACACCTCTCTCAACTGATCCTAATGACGTTTTGATCCTTATACTTGACCGTTTCATGATTGGAGATTCTATGATATTACTAGCAAAAGCAGTGAATGACAAACTTTCAAAAAACCGATTAAAGATATTGGACAACGAAACGAATGGAAAACTGACAATATACCTATTTCTCAATGGAGGTTAGGACGGCTATTAAACCTATATTCTGGAGAAGGCCCCCCAAAATTTGTAAGGAACGTCATGGTACCTACATAGGCCAAACCAATGGCAGAATCTCAGCACGCATGCAGGAACATACTGTAGACGTACGAAGCAAAACTACTACATCGACACTAGCACAACATGTCATCACAACAGGACATTCGATAGATTACTAAAGTACAAGGACATTAGCATCTATAGAAAATTCTCAAAGCAAGAACATACAGAGAGGCAATAGAGATAGAAAAACGAAGAAACACCTTGATTACTAGAAACGACTGTATGCGCATTTCTTCCTCCTAGAGACCTATCATAAAACAATCTTGTTAGATATCCGCAAACAAACACCGCCATTAACATTCCATGTTCCAGAACGCATTAAAAACTCATTAAATTCCATAACACCGAAACTAAAACCGATGTAATCCGAAGAGTTACGAGGAGCCAGTATGATGAGATGTTATCGAAACGTCGAGACGCTGATTCTACCGAGAATTTCTGTCCAACATCGCGGAGAGTTCGAGAATCTAATATTCATATATATATATATACATATATATATATATATATATATATATATATAATATCTTTTGATGAAAGCGTTCTTTTTGTAAAACTTATACTCTTGAAGGAAGATTTTGTACAATTCGTTGCTAATTGAAGAAAAATTTTTGTATCGATTTACAGAATAGCCAGCCATCGTGGTTACAACAATTGATTGAATTTGATCATCCTTGTAAAGATGTCCCTAAAAAATATTTAATCAACCGTTTTATAAGACCAAGAATATTTTATACTATCAAATTATCTAATAGAGAATTATTCTCACAAAAAGTAAAATATCCTAAATTAACAATTATAAAATATTTGTATCATAATTAAGTACATATATTTGCAAAGATGATATTTTATGTGAACATTTTCTGTTTCTTTAATTGATGTTTTACTTAGGTAATCTACTTTTCGATTATGAATTTATTAAATTTATGAATAATGTAATATGATTTAGCGTTCGAAAAATAGGTGTCTCACTGAGAGTAACATTCCACTGGATTTAAAATTTAAAAGTACTATCACAAGGTGCATTCTTTTGTAACCAAATTAAACTTGAGTCTAAATTTTTCGGCCTTGTGGAGAAGATACATTCGGATTCAAGGTTCGCGTATTGTATGATACACACGTGTTTTCTTGGTGCAATTTTTGATTTGAATTATAATACATAACTTACAGGTAGCTCTGTGGTAAGTTGATTTTCGTTTTACTTTATCTATTTCTATATTTATTGTAATTGCTATTATCCAACCTTGTTTTCCTTTTCGTAAATATTCAATATTCAGTATGAATCCTATTGATAAATACGATGGGAAACTCATCAAGGAATTTTCTACTGAAGAACTGCAATCGGTCATTACTGAATTTAAGAACACTGCTCCTGATATGGATCATGCTACGTTCTCTGTGATAGCTCATCTCCCAGATATTGTTTTAGAGTTTATAATCTCTCTTTTCAATAAAATCATAAAAGAACACCGGTAACATGGAAAAGAATTGTCGTCTGCCCAATACTTAAACCTGGAAGAGATTCGACGGAATGGAAAGATTTTCGGTAGATTTGTCTACTCTCTTGTATAAGAAAACTTTTCGAGAAGCTTATATATGTACATACGCCTGGAGTGGTGGTGTGAACATCACATTATTTTTTACCCATTACAATTTGAATTTAGAAGAGGTAAATCCACAAGTGACAATTTAGCTTTGCTTTCCTCGAACATTACAGCAGCCTTTGCCAAACGTGAAGTACTAGTCGACGTTTTTCTAGACATATCATCAGCATATGGCTACGTGAATATCTCTATACTCATTGAAAAATTGTCAAACATAAAACTTCCTAGTTTATTGATTAATTGCTTATTACGATTAATTTTAGAGAAATGTTCTTTTTAAGAGATCATAATTGCTGTAGAACTGCATTTAGAGGATTCTCTCGAGGGAGTATTTTGAGTTCCTTATTATATAACATAAGTGTATGCGGTCTGGAAAATCTCCTTAAACCATACGTTTCGTGTCTCCAAGCTGACGATGTTATACCATTTTTAAGGGACACGAACAAAATAACGATAACTGAACAGACGAACGAGGGCTTAGAGAAACTTAATGCTTCACGCTAACCGCCCCAAAATCTCACACGGCTTGGTTCTCCAGAAGAAGATCTACACGCTAATTCCCAGCCATCAACATTAAGGGTTCGGTTATATCGCAGCATTCCACAGTATGCTATCTGAGACTATGGTTTGACCAAAAACTGAATTGGAAAGCACATGTCTCACATACATATAACAACTGCCTTAAAATAATAAACTTACTAAAATGCTTGTGTGAGAAACCAGACCCCTAAACTATGCTTACTTTATACCGTTCACTGGTAAGATCGAGACTGGAATACGGAGGCGCTTTGTATGGCTCTTGCTCCAAAACCCTCCAACGTAAATTGGGATTGTTAGTGGCGCCATGAGATCTACTCCAACAAACGCACTACAAATCGAAGCAGTTGACCATCCGTTAAGACTCAGATTTGAATTCTTGACTAACAAAATCAATCGCCCTTAACCGATTAACTGATTCCAATAATCCAGTCATTTCTGCAATAAATTTCTCTAAAACGACGAAACTGCAAATCAAAAAAAACCGCTTCTTATTACCTGCCATAGCTATGTGAGTAAGTTTATTAAGATATTCGATTCAGTAGTAATTCTGGATTACTTCAGTCTGACTACTAGATACTTCATACCTCACATATTATCTCAGGATTTCTGTCCAAACTCATCAGTTTCTGGTCCAGTCTTAAATAGCCTATATATGGAATTTGTTCATACTAAATGGAAAGATCAGCTATTTTTTTCCGATGGTTCAAAAGACACTTAACCTATGTCGCCTTCTATAGAAATATTTCCACAAACTTCGGGATTTACTTTTTCGGCATCTACTCGTATATCTACATATGCATCAATATTTACAGCTGAATTGACAACAATATATTGGGTCTGGGAAAAAGTTCGTGGCGTTTTTCCCGATAGATGGCATTGGTTGCCGATAACTAAAGAACAACAAGTCACAGCGACACCACCGACGGCTTTTTTTAGATGACCTTCCGAACGTTAGTTTGGGCGTAGAAACATTGTAATCGGTGCAGTGGTTGGAAAGTTATTCGCACTTGAAAATGGAGAAGAATAATGAGAAATTTCGCTATATTCTGCAATATTATTATGATAAGGGGAAGAACGCTGCGCAGGCTTGTGATAAAATTTGTGCTGTGTACGGTGAAGGTACTTTATCGAAATCTGTTGCGCGGAAATGGTTCGCTCGCTTTCGTTCTGGAAATTTCAATGTGAAAGATGAGTTTCGTCCAATCACTGAAAAATCTGATGAAATTCTTGAAAAAGTCCAACAAGATAAGCATATCAGCAGTGTCGATATTGGCATGGAGCTATTGACCACAAAACTGTTTTGAACCATTTACACAAAGCTGGTTACAAAAAAAGCTTGACGTATGGGTTACAAATGTGTTGTGCCTTTAAAAACATGATTGACCGAATTAAAATCTGCGATGCGCTGCTGAAACGGAATGAAATCGAGCCGTTTCTGAAACGTTTAATAACCGGAGATGAAAAATGGATTACGTACGATAATCGGAAGCGTAAAAGATCGTGGATAAAGGATGGTGAGCCGTCACAAGCGTTCGCTAAGCCAACATTGACGCCAAAAAAAGTGATGCTGTGTGTATGGTGGGACTGGAGGGGAATCGTCCACTACGAGCTACTTTCAACTGGTCAGACGATTGATTCTCAACTCTACTGTGCACAACTAGAGATATTACGCCAGGCGATTGAAAGAAAACGGCCCGAATTGATTAATAGGAAAGGTGTTGTCTTCCATCATGACAACGCCCGACCACACACTTCTTTGATGACCCGTCAAAAATTGAGAGAGTTTGGTTGGGAAGTTTTGAAACCTTACAGTCCGGATATAGCACCCTCTGACTATCATCTGTTTCGATCTCTGCAGAACTCTCTCAATGGAATTAAGTTGGTTTCAAAAGAAGCCTGTGAAAACTACTTGATTCAGTTTTTCGACCAGAAACCACAGAAGTTTTTCACCGATGGGATCATGGATCTACCAAAAAAATGGCGAAACATTGTCGATAATAATGGAGCATATTCGGTTTAAATGAATTCGTCCACGCGCCATGCGGGGACCAGTTGAATTTTACTGAAAAAACGCCACGAACTTTTTCCCAGACCCAATATAACTGCATTCCTTATATATGTTCCCGAAAACAACCGTATAACATAATATTTTCTGATTGGAAAAATGCCCTTCTTGCACTATCGAAACATCTATTGTTTTATCAACATCCCCTGATATTTCTCATTAGAGACTTAATATGTTCGGCGCATAAAGAAAATATTAGGATCACACTATATTGGGTTCCAGGACATAGAGGAATCCTTTTTAATGAAAAGTCGGATTCCCTAGCAAAGTTGGGTAGGACTAGACCGGAGTATAACATTAAATTAGATATTCGCGACCTTCTACCGACCTTGAAAAACGACCTTACAATATCATGCAAGGAACTCTGGTGGAACAGTCATTTAAAATGATTATGCGAAATTTTTTGATGTTTTCGTCGGTGACAGCCTCTTTTGCTCGTCCACTGCGTTCGCCGTCTTCGGTGCTCATTTCACCACGTTTAAACTTAGTATACCAATCAATTATGGTTAATTTTCCTGGCGCAGAGTCCGGAAACTCCTCATCAAGCCATGTTTTTGCTTCAACGGTATTTTTCCCTTCAAAAAGCAGTACTTTATCAGCACACGAAATTCTTTTTTTTCCATTTTTTTAAATAACAAAAGTAGCTTCACTCTTAACGCAATATCTCAGTAACTAATGGTCGGATTGCTGTCAAGTTTTGACACGTTTCGTTTGAAGGTTAGTACTATCTAAAAAAACATATGGATTTAATAACAGTAACGCCATCTATGTGTCAGACCGGGGACTTTTCAGCCGACCTGGTATTATAAGATCCAGGAGTCTATTCCTAAAATTTCATGGAGGACAAATTTTCCGTTTATTTCTAGATCGTTTATTTACACTCGCTCTAGGATGAGATTTGGTCACAATTTAACCCCATATAATCTTTTCCGTAGTTAATATTTTGGATTCCTCTAACTGTGACTGCGGAGAAATGGGAGATCTAAATCAACTAGATTAGGTTATTTTCCATCATTCGATAAATCTTCATTGCTGTCTCTATGTAATTTTAAGGTTTATAGCTTGATTTTTGCTTTATTGGGAAAAATAATATTTTAATTTGATTCCTCTCCAATCCTTATTATACTCCCACTTTTAATTCGTCCTCATGTGGTGATGGTTTATGTGTTCCGATGCTCCTTTTAGGGCGTGTGTAATGAGTCGCTGGGGCCCCTGGCTCGAGAAGAGCTTTACCTTGGCTATTTTATTTATTTATTTCGAGCTCCACAAAGCTACTAGTAGTGCATACAAACTCGAGAATGGCGTCAAAAAAGGATCCATAAATCCAAACACCAAGGAAATATTTTTTAAGAAGAAGAATAAGATGATGAAGAAAATGATATCATTAGTCAGAAAATATCGACTTAGTCAATATAACAATATGTTCACATTCCCTCGTGGAACTAGAATTTAATTAATTAAATTAAATTAATTTATTAAATTACCGTAAACTATATTAACATCTAATTTTTCTTGCTTTTTACATCAGATGATAATATATAATTAAAAGGCCATATTCTCCAAAGTTAACAGAAATCTATTGATTTGTTGTTAATGATGATATTCAAACACAAATATACCATAAAAAGTGAAAGTCTTTCCAAAGAATGCCAAAAGAATGCAATAAAATGGATATTTTTACTCCTCCTTTCAATGCAGAGACATATCTAAATATTTAAAAATTATATACAAAAGGTGTTCCAATAAGACACTTCATTATCAATAGCCTGCCATTTTAACAGTTATCATGACTCAACCCGTAACTACTTGACAGATGGCAAGTAAAAACTACGCCTTTAATAAAAATGGAACGATATACGCTTCAACAACGCACTGAAATTATTAAAATTCACTACAAAAATGGTGAAAATTTCGTGGTTGCAGTGCGCAAAACAAAAACATTTTTGGGTCGTCGTGAAGCATCTTCTCGGCCGACAATTGTGAAACTGGTGGAAAAATTTAAGCTGTTAGGACAAGTTAGTGATGTGAAGAATTGAAATCATGTACGCCGCTCAAGAACAACTGACAATATTGCTGTTGTAGCCCACAGTGTTGAGGAAAACCCAGGTTTGTCCATTTCTCGTCGATCATTTGAATTGAGCATTCCATAAAGGACATTACACCGTATTTTGCACAAAAGCTTAGGTCTTAAGGCTTTTAAAGTTCAGTTAACACAAGAATTCACGCCTACCGACCATCAACAACGTCGTGTTTTTGCTGATTGGGTCCTTGAAATGCATCAAACTGTTCCGGAATTTCATCGAAAAAACATCTTGAGTAATGAGGCCAGTTTCACCTCAGAGGTTACGTTAGTAAGCAGAATTCGCATTTAGGACTGGAGAAATCCAAGAATTATTGTTGAAAAGCCTCTCCATCCTCAAAGGGTGACTGTTTGGTGCGATTTTTCGTCTGGCGGGGTCATTGGACCTTACTTTTTCGAAAATGAAGCTGGAGCAACTGTTATGGTGAATGGATTGCGCTATCGAACGATGATTAATGATTTTGTATGGGCGGAATTCGAAGATATTGATGTGAACGACGTTTATTTTCAACAAGACGGCTCATGTGCCACACAAGTAACGATACGTTAAAGATAAGGTTTGTGCCAATAGTCCACAATCGATTGAAGACCTCAAAGATGGAATTCGTGAAGTTATCGAGAACATATAGCCACAAATGAGCGAATTGGCGATGGAAAATTTCATGAAAAGAATATGGTCCTCCAAGGGTGGCCGTGGCGCCAGTTTGGCTGATATTGTTTTCCATTATTAATGGCATCCCCCACTCTTTACAATTAAATAAATATCCGATGATTTCGCTTAAAAATACTCATTTTTTTACATATCAAAATGAAACCCTTTATTGGAAGATATACAATAGTACGTTTTATAAGATGATGTTAATATTATAATTTCATTATCTTATATGTCTAACGTGTATCATGTATTTCCAAACATGATATTATAAAGTGATTTAGATGAAAACACAAGAAATCCAAAATAAAATTTCAAGGAAGGATACGACGAGGAGAAAAATAAGGAGGAATTGTGGAAATACGACATTTGGGAAAACTTGAAATACAAAAGCAATTCCAGCATTTGCAAATTATATGGATAGGTTGTGGAAATTATAATTTAAATATATAATGGGTCTTCCAATAGGGACTTCCGAACTTTGACAGTTAATAGCGGCCATATTGTTGAAGCTACATCTGTCGAATTGCCTGTCATTAATTCAGCCTGTTTTTCCAAATCAACATGGACGGGTATAGCGTTAACAACACGTGCAAATGATAAAATTGTTTTATCAAAATGGGTGTTCTGTCGCAATAATCGTCTTACCGTGAGGACTATTCGCAGTGTGGTGGATAAATTTGAGTCCACTGGCTCAGTAAACAATGAACCAACACCAGTGCGATGACGAAACGCAAGATCTGCCGAAACCATCGCCGCTGTCCGTGAGAGTCTGCAGGAGAATCCGAAGCAGTTGATTTCGCATCGCTGAGCAGGAGCTGAAGGTAAACGACTATAGATAACGACATGTGTTCGATGAATGGGCCCTGGAACAGTTGGAAACTCCCTAATTTTCATCAAAAAATCATCTTTAGCGATGAGGCCAATTTTTGGATGAATGAATGTGTCAACAAAAAAAATTGACGAATTTGTGGTGATACCAATCCACATGAGATCCAAAAGCGTCCAATGCTTTCCGAAAAAGTCACTGTTTGGTGTGGATTTTGGGGTTGGCAGCGGCATCGGTTCATATTTCTCTGAGAACGATGTTGGCAAGGCCATCACCGTCAACGGCGAGTGCTATAAGTCGATGATTACCAACTTCTTTTGGCCTGAATTGAACGATATGGACACAAACGATATATGGTTTCAACAGGATGGCGCTCCATGCCACATTGAACATTCTACACGAGCGATTTGAGGGCATGGTCATCTCACTTGGAGGTGATGTGAACTGGCCACCGAGATCGTGTAATTTGAGCCCGTTAGATTTTTTTTTGAGGGGTTTTCTTAAGTCGCAAGTCTAAGCGAATAAGCCACAAACCACAGCGGCCCTCAAAGGCAACATAACCCATGCCATCGGTCAAATTCAGCCTTACTTATGCGCCAGAGTCATGGAAAATTGGACATTTCGGATGCGCGCCACCAAGCGAAGCCACGGCGGATATTTGCTCGATGTTATATTCCATACATAATGGCATCGATACACCTTTCAAACAAAAAAAAATTTGATATCTAACACAGTTTGTTTAACCCATTAACGCCCACTGTACTATAAATAGTACACAACTTAAAAGTTGAGGTAAAAATTATATAATGTTGTTTTTTACTCTGGCAACGCTTTTTACCAGTCAACAAGAGTACAAACAAATCCCACGTACCTATTATGAAACATAGCTAAAAATAACAATAAGGGTAATCCCCGTTTTATACTAGCGATATATTTCTAGTTGGGTTGTGATTGCTTATTTAGTTTATTTTACGTCAGTTGGCTTTCAAAATTGTTGAAAAGCATTGTATTTACTTGATAATATCTTATTCTAATAAAAACAATATAAAACTGTTTACTTCGCATTGAGTTGTTCGTGCTATAACATATAAAATTCTGCTGTACTAAGTTTAGTACACTGGGCGTTTGAGGTAAGATTGAGTAGTACAGTGAAGTTATTTTTATTTTTCCGCTGTGCCTTAGAGTTAAAGCTTTCATTGGTTTTTCGGTTATTTTTTTTTTAACTAGCGACTTGTAATTAATATTATTAAAAAAAATACTTCGAATGGTATAAAATGGCTAACCGACGCAACAAAAACTATTTTGGGTTAGAAGAAGCAATACATGACATAATTAACCATGATAGTGAAAATGACGCTACTTACGATGTGTTTATGCTACCACCAAATCCAGATATTATTACCGACGAAGAAGAAGGTGAAGACGACGACTTGCATGGAAATAAATTACCTAGAGATGTGCCTGGTAATATAGAAGTTGTTACTCACAGACATATTGCTACCGTTGAAGACCAATGGAGTAGCAATGCCGACGAGCCCCTCAGAACATTCGCGGCATCTACTTCACGGAATATGCCAAAGAGAAGAAGATTTGAATCTAGTGCTGCGTCACCAACTTGGAGAAAATGTGCTCCCTATTATTCCGCCTTTTCATCTACTCCAGATCAAAACTATATTGAAGATCAGCGTCCTAATGTTTCCCAAATTTTACAAGACATGGCCCCAGTGAAAGTTTTCGAGCATCTTTTTGACGATGAAGTGTTAGAGCTTATAACATCGCAAAGTACAATATATGCCGGACAAAATAATAGGCACGATAGCTTCTTTACCAAAGATGAACTCCGTAACTTCTTGGACATACTTATACTTACCGGATATCATAAATTACCTAGTGAGAGGTCATATTGGAGCTTAGATGACGCCCTTGGTGTGCCATTAGTTTCAGAGTGCATGTCCAGAAACAGATTCTTGGATATTAAAAGGAACCTTCATTTTGCAGATAACACTTCGGCTATGACATCAAATGATAAGATGTTCAAAATGCGACCACTTTGTGAAATTTTGCAAAAAAAATTTTGTCAGTTCGGAATCCTACACGCAAATTTATCGATTGAGGAATCAATGGTGAAATACTTTGGCCACCAATCAGCCAAACAATTTATAATGGGTAAGCCTGTGCAATACGGATATCGTAATTGGGTGTTGACCAGCTTCGATGGTTATTGTTACACATTCGATATATATTGTGGAAAAACTTCCGAGGCTACCACTGATCCCCTTGGCTCTCGCGTTGTAAAGGGTTTACTGGCTAAAGTGCTAACAAAACCAGAAGAACATGCTGTTTACTTTGACAATTTTTTTACGAACTACGACCTTCTGTTAGATCTGAAAAGCCTTGGATACAGAGCTACTGGAACCTTGCGCGAAAATAGAACAAAACGGTGTCCATTGATTCCAGCAAAGGATATGCGTAAAAAGCCTAGAGCTGAATATGACCATAGCTTTGATAAGGAAAACGAAATTCTTATGGTTAAGTGGAAGGACAATAATGTTTGCACGATTGGGACGAATTTCGATACTTTAGAGCTTATGGGAAAAGTTAAAAGATGGTGTTCTATGAAGAAACAAAAAGTTGATGTAGCTGTACCTAATATTTTCCAAAGCTACAATAAATTCATGGGAGGGGTAGATCTAATGGATCAGAGTATAGGAATGTACCGAGTTGCAGTGAAAGGTAAGAAGTGGTGGTGGGTCTTGTTTACTTACGTAGTAGACATGACTATCTCAAACGCATGGAGATTATACTGCATTACAAACCCCGATGTTCGTGTTGATCAGTTATGGTTTCGCAGACATATAGCACGAACATATCTTAGCGACAAAAAGGAAAAAAAATCGAGGCAAACGTCTTCTAGAATTGAAGGTGAGGACAGAAAAAATAATAGCCACAACCCTTAAAAAATTCCAAGCCAACTTAGATGTGTTATGTGCTCAAATCGAGTGAAAGCATCATGCGATAAGTGCCTGAAAACGCTTTGTTTTTAAAGAGGATGTTTTGCAAAATACCACTCCTAAGCGCCCATTGTACTAAACTTAGTACACCTCTAAAAACACAATTTGAATTTTCTTTTTTCGTTTTTTTCTTTCATAATATTTTAAGAAAAGTGTTTTAAAACTGATATTAAAAATTGAATTATTAAAAATGTTCATGGTTTTAATTTGGGCGTTAATGGGTTAATTGAAATTTAAAGATAGAAAGCGCTTAATGAAAGACCCGTTATAACTAGGGGGACAGTGACATACTGGATATTAGTTTCCTCTCTGACAAAACTTGATTTCATCTGTCGAGTTATACCAATTCCCATGATTATCGTATATGGTTTCAATCCTTATACTTTTCATGAGACACCCCTTTATCCTGGCGAAGTAGAATTATGGGTGATAATGTCTAGAAGGGAAATAATAAGCCAAATATATACATATGTGTGTACTTTAAGCGTCAGTCGTTCCTGGCTAAAAGCAAAAAATATTTTTATCTTCAGGTCAGTAGGAGAAAGGTTTGACACAGGAATGTTTTTTCTATCCGATTCTTTGTTCAGAATTATTAAGACTTTGAATGAATTGGCTCCACAAATTATAAAATGGCCAGCAATCCAGGAACAAGAACAAATGAAGCCGATATTTCATAATATGGGTGGAATTTATGGTGTTATTGGAGTTTTAGGTAAAACATATATACCAATAAAAGCACCAAAATCTAATCTTGACGTATATGTTACAACAAAATGCAAACATGCTTTAATTTTATAGGCTGTGCTCCATCATTACTATTTACAGAATGCTTTATAGGGTATCCTGGCTAAGTGAAAGTAATATTTTTAAATTTTAGAAGTTGCAATATATACAAAAATATACAACAAAATAAAGCAACATACTTTAGAAATTAAAAATTTATTTTAGCAGATAAAGAATATCCAGGGTTCTTCTGAAATATTCCTCCGTATGAGGAAATTTGGAAGAAGCAAAACTATATAATATTTTAATATGAAAGAATCGCAAAGACAATGTAGAGAGCTTTTGCACTAGTATTTAGTCGTTTTAGCAGATTAAAATACCTTGATGCGAATGAGATTGACTTTATTACTGTAACAATACTTGCTGCTTCTGTTTACATAATATTTAAAAAGAAAAATTATAAATTATTCGCACAAGATTATATAACAGAAGAGAGTATGCACGTACAAGGTGATATGAACATCGTGCACGAAAATGGTAACCTACTTAACCGTGGTAATTTTGATATTCGTGATGAGATATGCAGGCATTTACATGAATTACAGTACTATAATCGCCAAAAGAGATAACGAGTGATGAGGTTGCGTCGTACGATATTAGCTATCGTCTTCTGAAACATTTGCCACATAATTTTTTGTTTGCATGATGCTACAAATTTTTAATGATATGTGGCTAAGAGGTGAAGAAGTTGATTCACCTAAAAAAGTAATTATGGTGCCCATGTTAAAACCTAATAAAAACTCTGACTTTATTGACTCGTGCCGACCGATTGCTCATATGTCATGTATAGTTAAAGTGTATGAAAAAATGATTAAAGGAGGTTAGATTGGTGGTTGGAATACAATAATTTATTACCAGCTAATCAATATGGTTTCCGTAAATCTAAAGACACTATCGACGCGCTGACACATGTAATAAGAGATGTTCAAATATGCTTAACACAAAAAAAAAACATTGGGGTGTATTTTATTTGATATAAAAAATGCATATGGTTGTGTTAACTTAAACCTTCTAGAGGAAAAGTTAAATAACATTCGTTTGCCTGCATTAGTAGCGAGAAATGTCATTAATTTATTTCGTGATATCAAAGTGTTCATTAGATCAGATAAAAATAAAAAAGTAGGACCCAGATATTTGTCACAAGGTTTGTTAAAAGGATCAGGACTAAGTCCTACTTTGTTTAATGTCTATACCTATGATCTACGTCAATTAGCGAGTGATCAATTTAGCATTGTACAGTACGCAGACGATCTATGTCTATATACTGTGCCTTCAAAAATGATTAAACGTGCCACTTCATTGAATCAGGGTATATAGTTACCGATTGCCGCGTGATATTATTGAACTATTCTGGTCAGAACTATGCCTAACTTCACTGTATTTGTATCCGTCACTTGCACACCTGTTTAGTATTTATAGTTTCTCCGTTTTTAACAAATTATTCAGTTCTTGTAAGAACTCCCAATTGTTTTATTTTACGTTTGAATGATCAATTGATCAACATGCCTTTCTCATTAGAAGAAAATAAGTTTATTTTGAAAGCATATTATCGAAGTGGAAACCAGGATGAAAATCAAATTTGGAAGTATTCACTTCGGTCTTGTGCAGATCAGTTTGAGGAAGAATTTCCACGACATGAAGCTGTTAATTTCGAAATATTTTCGCAACATGTTCGAAGAATTGTAAAGCGTTTTGATCAAAGTGGCAACGTTTCTACGGGAAAATCAACAGGACGGCCGACTCTCCTGACTGAAGTAGTTTTGGAAGATATTCGAGAACGAATGGATGTTAGTCCGAAAAAATCAGTGTCACAACTTTCAGCACAGACAGGTTAGTTTGATCAAATTTTTGTTTATCAAATAAATATGTACCTACTTTATTTATGTTTATCGGTTGGGACATGTCATACTGCATTGAAGAAGAAACTACATTTACACTCATACAAAATATCTGTTGTGTAGGAACTACATATATCCATTAGATTTTAATCGAAGAATTGAGTACTGCACATGGTTTAATGAAGTTTTAAATAATGACGATATATTAGACAAAACATTTTTCTCTGATGAGGCATGGGTTCACCTTTCAGGATACATAAATTCACAGAATTATAGGGCATGGTCAACTGAGAATCCACATAACTTTAAGGAGACAAGTTTGCACCCCATAAAAATAGGAATTTAGGTTGCTATGTCAAGACGTAGATTAATTGGTCCAATATTTTTTAATTATACTGTAAACGGTGAACGTTATAGAGAAAATATTTTACAACTATTTATTAATGAACTAGACGATGAGGAATTGCATTATGGTTTTTTTCAACAAGATTCTGCTGCTGCACACTGTGCAGGTGCTACGATAACGTTTTTAAGGGAATTTTATGATAATCGTTTAATAACATTTCCTCCTCGTTCACTTGATTTGACTCTCTTGGATTATTTCTTATTTGGACATGTAAAAAACAAAATCCATACGAACAGACTTCATAATATTGACGATCTGCAACAAGCAATCGAATATGAGATCAGAAATATTACTGTTGAAACGCTTCACAAAGTATTTGATAACATGAAGAAGAGAGTAACTAAATGCATGGAGAAACAATGGACAACATTTTGAACAATTCTTATAAATTATATTAAACATTTTTAATAAGCTGTTTGACTTATTGCAATTATTAAACTAACCTAAAACTTCCATTTTTAATCCTTTAAGCAAAATAAGCAAATTATTTAAACAGGTTGAAAATTAATAAAATATTGAATAATTAATAACTTCTTTGCAAAACATATCTTCCAAAGAGCTACTAAAATAAATTTTCTGGGTTATTTTTTTCCTATTATAAATTCGGTTAAGGCTTTTAAGTACTTTATAACATGTCAGAATTAATAGTTCGATTCAGGTTACACGCGAGGTGGCATGATCAGTATTGCAACAAGGCAATCATTTTAAAAGGCACTGTAGCACATACGCAGACATTAAAATTAAATAACTTGTGAATAGTATCTCACTTGCTGTGGGCGGATTTCATGCATGGCTAACACTTGTTACGGTTTTTTTTTACAATGGTAGCTACTAAAGATATATAGCTCATTTTCGTTATTATTCAAATTTACTTTGTATAATACTCTCTCTCTCTTATTTTTGGTATGACTCGATGAAGTTCGGAAGTAGTTTTCACTTTTATTCCGTTATATTTTAGTTAAGGATATAGCAATAAATTTAAAAGTAACTTCATACACGGAAGGCCATCTAGAATTTCACATCCTAAATGCTAATTTTGATTCAGCATTATAAAACTTATTCTTTTAAAATTAATTAATAATTTAACTCAGTTTGTTTAAACCCTTGATCGTTTATGATTCACTCGCATTTAATTTAACTTTTCCGTAATATAATTATGGAATTGAGTTGGTTTATTTATTTAATTTTTCCTCCATTTTTTTTTCCTTTGTATCAAGTCTGGACGATGTATGCGCGTGAGCACCTGTTTTCCATCTCTTGTCTCTTAAGTTATCGTTCGAGACACACGTGCTACAGAGTAATTGTTTTCGTTGTGCAATAAGTGAAACGGTTCTAATTTTTGGAATTATAATATCCTACGTGCGAGGCACGGATTAAAAGCCGTTTCCATTGTAATATCGCTTCACCGAGGACAGATATTACATTTAATACGGGATTGTTATATTCACAACATTGCTTGTGGGCCAGGTGTTTTCTTTCTCGTCAACGTATCGACAAGAGTCTTGGTGTTTGGCGACCATTAATGGTGCTTTAGATTGTACAGCTGGTCTCTAAGAAACTCTATTCTTCTCCCTCCAACCTGACGTAGTGGTGTGAAACGCGCGCAGTGAATGGAGTCATTTACATTATCACCGAAAGATCAGTATCGTTAACTTTATGTAAGACGTAATATTACATTTTGCGAAACGTGTAAATTAAGTTAAATTCAGCATATTATTTACAACCACATGTAGTACTTTTCGTAATACTGCAATTTTAAATTAATTCGGATTTATTTAGTATTTTAGTATATATATATATATATATATATATATATATATATATATATATATATATATATATGTCAAACATTACTAATCTGTTGAACAAGTTTTATACTGCTTATTATATCTTACCTTACGCCCAAAGTGGGCTTTATATTTAAAAACTATTTTTGTTGCCTTCAACCACATACGTCCTACGTATAATTTCATATGAACTTTTAGGATAATTGTGAAAATAACTGTAAAATATGTGAACTAAAGGTACCTTTGGGGCAAGTAACATACACGACATTATTTTTGTTTTAGCGATAATTTCACTTATCAGTTTCATTTTTTTGTGTTGCATTGTTATTGGTTTCGTTACTACCAGCAGTAAACCTGTCTCTTTTTAAGCGTTGGTTTTTTTTATTTACTTAACCCACGTGACAAATTTGTGCAGTCAACAATCCTATCTTTTAGTAAAAGTGAATTTTTCTTTTACCGTCGATGGACCAGATTGCCTTATCACTTGTTGCTCACAACAACACTGTGGCGCCGACTCTTTATCTTATTTTTCCCACCCCTAACTCTACCGGGAGCTGAGCAGCCACCAGAAATCAGGCTGAAGTGGTAACCTACCAGGTAGGTGACCGAATTCCGATTGACAAAGGTCACACACCAAAGCGTGTTTGTTTGATTCGGCGTCTTAACAGTCCGACGAAAAAGGGCGTCGTAACACACTCGATGAAATTGGCTCCAGATAAAACAAAGGCGAATTTCTTTTCACGTTCAAGGGACCTGCCAACTCGACATGTACAATTGAATGGTAAACATTTTCCTATTGTTACGTGCGTTAAATATTTAGGTCTATATATTAACAATAGATTGAATTGGACAAGGCATTAAAGGAGCTCCTCGAGAAATGCCAAGGTGTCCTAAATATTATGAAAATGATTACAAAAGTGAGATGGAGTTCAGATTTTTCAATGTCAATGAATATCTACAAAGCGTACATTAGAACTTTGATAAATTATGATTGCTCACTCTATGGTAACACAAACAAGAGTAACCTGAGGAGATTAGAAATCATATAAAATAAACCTTTACGGCTCCGTGTTGGCGCTACAAGATCTACCTCGATAAACCCATTATTAACCCTCCGTTACTATCGTCTACGTGGATTCCACCCAAAAGGCTGAACTTTTAAGTAAACTATATAATTTTCTATGAAAATCGTCCCTTTATTATAATGTTATCCACCTTTGAATGGTTTTTTTATGTTTAGAAGTACATTCTACTACATTAATCCGAGATTATATTTATATAAAATTTATTTTAAAAAGAGCTTGGGTGGTTTACACCCGCGATAGTAATAGCGTTTCATTTTTTTGGGTGTTTTATACCCATTGATAGTAACCTTGTACATAGTTTTAGCGATTACTTTGAGTGATCGCTAATATAAATAAAAGCACTTGTGTTTCTTTCTTTTTTTTGCGAATAAGCCCAACTGTTGTTATGACGAATAGATGTACCGTTATTCCATGGGCATTATATACATACATACAGGTATGAACAGTTTCTTTTTGTGTTTTTTTGTACGTACAAAACGACAATATAATTTTTATTATCAGTATAAAAGTGTATCACGTAGTGTTAACAAGTAAAAAATGAGTTCTTACGAAAGAGAGCAGGTGCGACTGATGTCATTTTTATCAGATATTAACTTGAGAGGAAGATGATATTGGAGGTGAAAGTAGTGATGAAAGTGACCAAGAAATAGTGAGCAGTCATGACTCAGATTCTGAGCAGGAACTTGAAGAAGACGAAGGAAATGATGAAATTCAATACGTCGGTAAAGATGGAACTACATGGCGAAAAGATCCATTTCCAACAACGCGAACACCCGCTGAAAATATATTTGTAAATGTTTCAAAGGTAACATCAGCATCAGAAAAAGTTACAACGCCATTTGAAAGTTGAGAACTTTTTTTCAACTTCTTGGATCTCGTTGTGGAATATACAAACATATATATTTTAAAGATGCAAGTAAAATACAAAGATTTGAGAAATGCGCGTATTACAGACAAAGATGAAATAAGTGCTTTACTTGGTTTATTGTATATCGATGGTCTGCACAAGTCGTCACATGTTAACGTACGAGATATATGGGCTTCAGATGGCACTGGACTGGAAATATTTGCAGCAACAATGTCCTATAATCGGTTCCAGTTTTTATTGAGATGTATTCGTTTTGACAATGTGCATACCCGTCAAGAGCGTCAAAAATTCGATAAACTTTCGCCAATACGTGAACTTTTTGAAACTTTCAATCAAAATTGTGAAAAAAACTTTACTTGTGGCTGTTATATCACGGTTGACGAAAAGTTGGAAAGTTTTCGCGGACGATGCAGTTTTAGGCAATATATTCCCAACAAGCCAGCAAAGTATGGTATTAAAATCTTTTCTGCCGTAGATTCTATTACATATTACACTTCTAAGCTGGAAGTTTATTGTGGTCAACAACTGCTTGGACCATATAATTTATCAAATAAGCCAGAGGAAGTTGTTAAAAGAATAACCGAACACCTTCAAGGTGCTGGTCGGAATATAACCACTGACAACTGGTTTACGTCTTACGGTCTAGGTGAATACTTATTAGAAAAAAAGACGACATTAGTGGGAACCATAAGAAAGAACAAAAGAGTCTTACCACCCTCGTTTTCGCAAGCCAAAAATCGTGCAACTTATTCGACGAATTTTGGGTTTAGAAAGAAAAGTACGATTTTATCGTACATTCCAAAAAAAAATAAGTGTGTTTTATTGCTCTCTACCATGCATAGAGATGGTAAGCTGCTAGATGTTCCAAAGTGTTTGCCCGAAACAATTGAGTTTTATAGCAAAACCAAAGGAGGAGTCGATACGACTGACCAGTTATGTTCTACATATAACGTAGCCAGAAATTGTAATCGCTGGCCTCTGGTAATATTCTACTCTTTGCTGAATGTGGCTGCCATAAATGCACGTATTGTTTTGTTGTGCACTCAAAATCCACCAGTAAAATACAAAAAGCGTTCACCTTTCATCAAGGATTTGGCGTTTAGGCTTATTACGCCACATATGGAAAAACGTAGCACAATTAAGACATTGCCAACTAATATCAAAATAAGCTGCCAAAAATTTACCAAACAACTTTCTGGAAAGCAGAATGAACCCGAAGACATATCACCACCAGCTGAAAAACTTAAACAGAGTCGTTGTCAGGTATGCGGTAATAAAAAGAACCGTAAAACAAAAACAACATGCTGCAAATGCGACATTTTTATTTGTAAAAGTCACAGTTACCCACTGTGTACTAATTGTTATCAATCAACACATTCAGAATGGACAAACAACTGCGAAAACCATGATGATATGTTTGATGAATTTGATAAGTGACTACAATTTTGTTGGTAGTTCAATTTTTACGCAAAATTTTACTTTGTTTACAAAAATATTATTAAATAACTTTATTTTCTTTATCTTTTTAGCTTTCGACTTCAGTAATCCGCAGAGGATTTGCTTAAAAAGTTTTTTAATTATCACTAGAATTACATAATCCATTTAATATAATTTTTTTGTTTCCTTTTTTTAATGAAATGTTAATAAACAACATATAAGTTGAAATAAAATAATAGATTTATGAATAAAACTAAATTTGTTCGGTATTTTACTGCTCCTTACTTCAAAAAATTACATTATATACTTTATATATACTTTAAACGCATGGGTGGGTTACACCCAATTACAGTAACGCAGTAAGTGAAATATACTATAGTGATGGAGGGTTAATAAAAGCTAAAGAGCTACCTATCAATCTGAGAAGGCAATACTTAATTACCAAATACATATTTAAAATTAAAACGCTAAAACTGACTTCGATAATAAACAAAATTTATAGGTTATCAATACAAGATCTGACAACATACTGGCAGAAAAAGAAATCGCAGTTGCTTGTAGAAGCTTTTGGATTTATAACCAAGTTTGGCTCAAACAATTGTCCGTACAGTGAGCAGTTAAGAACTTATTTGGTTATATTTTACAAAATATAAGTCTTATTCAAACAAATTTGTTTTTTTACCAGTGGTCGAAAGGTACTTAAAAACTTGCCTGCTACAGTCAAACCAAATAAACTTTGAAATTTTTAAAAGCGATGAGCCAAATGAAGAGTTGCAAGAATCAAACTCAAAAATTTGTCCGTACAACTGGAAAAGAGTAAAAGAAATAGAACTAAAATGGAACGAGTCTTTGACATTTGTTATCTTTTGAATTCTAATGTTGTCAGCACTGATCTAAACCGTTTTCTTAAATTTTTGTTTTACAAACAATGAAAATGAGTGTGAATTACAAAGTTGGAACTAAAATTCCTATTAATATCATAAGAATTAATTATTAAATTGCACCAGGAAGGTAAAAGCTTGGGAGGCATTTCTGAAGTTACTTCTAGACCGTGATCTTCAGTTCAGTACGTTGTAGAAAAGTACAAAAAAACTGGTACGTTAGAAATTTCTGCAGGCAGAGACCGTGAAAAAATTATTGACGCACGCTTGGGACGGAAAATTGAAAGAATGGTGAAACTGGATCCTAAAATTAGTGCAGTAGCAATAGCCAAAAATATTGAGGAAAGTGAAAATCTTTCGATTAATGCACAAACCGTTAGAAATTTTCTCCATTTAAAACAATATAAGGCATGTGTTCCACGCTGGAAACCGTTTATTTCAAAGAAGAATGTAAAGCTTCGTTTAGAGTATGCCAAAAATTACGTAAATAAGCCAGACCACTTTTGGAAAAGCGTAATATTTACGGATGAAAGTAAGTTTAATATTTTTGGGTCAGATGGAAGAAGATTTATGTGGCGTACAGAAAATACGGCTCTCGCATTAAAAAATCTGAAAGCAACGGTGAAGCACGGCGGTGGCAGCGTGATGGTGTGGGGTGCGATGTCGTCGGGGAGGTGGGAAATCTTGTGTTTGTTGAAACAAAAATGGACAAACATCATTATTTAGCTATTTTAAAAGAAAATCTGGAAGCGAGTGCTGTGAAATTGGAATACGGATTTTCTCTTCGTTCATGATAACGGCCCAAAACACAAGTCGAAAATTATAAGTGACTGGTTGCGCGGCAACATAAAAGAAATGCTTCCCCACCCTCCACAGAGCCCAGATCTTAACCCCGTCGAACATCTACGGGGAGTTTTAGAGAAACAAATTCGCAAACACACAATTACTAACAAGCAGATGCTGAAAAGTGTTATTCTTGAGGAATGGCACAATATTGATAAGGAAACCACTTCTAAATTAGCATCTTCTATGAAAAATCGCTTAAGAGATGTAATCAATGCCAAGGGATATCATACTAGTTATTAAATATAGATTTAATGAATTTAAACCCAGTATTACTTTATTGTACGGATAATTTTTTGAGTTTGTTTTTTGCGGTATTTTTCTATTTTTGTATTTTAAATATAATAAATATTTAGTTGTTTAGTTTTAATCTATTAATATGCCCGTTGCGCAATCCAAATTGTTATCATAGAATATATTTGCCAAACAGTTTTCAATTGCATTCTCAACTGGTTAGTGTACGGACAATTGTTTGAGTCAGTGTATATCCCAATACGAACAAAAGAAAGTTATATTCCATCCTCTGCGCCTTTGGAAATAAATTTTCCTCCATGTAAAGAAATAGGCGTTAATGATAACAAGTTTACTTATCAATTATACATCAACTATTAGATGCCCTGATAATATTCACGGACGGGTCTGAGAACGAGTACAGATGTGGTTGCGCATATTGTATACTCAATAACAAACATGGAGAAACTTTTCGCCTTGATGATAATGCTTCTATCTTTACTGCAGGGGCAATTGCAATCCGAAAAGCTTTGCAATATTGCGTAAATTCCAAAAACAAGTCTAATCGTGTGGTAATTATGTCTGATTCCGCCAGCGTTTTACAAAGCCTACGAGATTTCACACAATATAATAAACAGATCATAATATTAGATATATTACATTATTATATATACAGTTCAACTCGGATATAACGTACCCGGGTTATAGCGAACACTTGCATATTACGACCAAATTGAAAGCGAATAGCGAAAAAAGTCATTTTTGCATGTAATTATGGATGACTATATCGAATTCGTTTATAGCGAACCCTCGCATATACCGCCGGTATTAATAAATGAAAATTTCTTTATCGTTCGCTTGTAATGAACTAGGTCACAATAACTTTACAGCGTATATAGGTGTCATCGCATCGTGTATGCATCTTGCCCCGCGTCTCATCGTAGTGGGAATCACCAGTACAGCGGTGATTTCCACTACGATGAGACGCGGGGATCTACCTAACTATGTACAAACGTCTGTTGGTGTTTAGTGTTGTAAAATTTAGTTTATCGCTGAATATTCGCATATACAGTACATAAATAAAAATGGTTAAGGTTAAACGTAAATCCTTTTCAGTTGCAGAAAAGTTAAAAATTATTGCACAACTAGAAAACGGTCGTGCGAACAGTGACATTTGCCGCGAATATAATTTATCCAAATCTACAGTTTCTACAATTGCCAAAAATAAGTGCAAATTAAGGGGGACTGCCAACTTGAATGTGTCCAAAATAAAAAAAGTTAGGAAACCTATAAGGAAAGACGTAGATAGTGCGTTGCTCAAATGGTTTACCTTAAGAAGAGCCGAAAACATGCCTATAACCGGTGATATTTTGCAGTCTAAAGCAGAAGAACTAGCGAAATTATCTGGTAATAACGAATTTGTATGTAGCAGGGGATGAATAGACAGATTTAAAAAGAGATACAATATCAACGCGGGAAAAATACACGGGGAAGCTGCAAGTGTGTCAAAGGATGATGCAACTTCTTGGTTAAAATATGTGTGGCCAGATGTGAGAAGAGGATATAACGATGAAGACATATTTAATGGCGACGAAACGGGTTTGTTTTATAAAATGACTCCTGGTAAAACATTAAAATTCCGAGGAGAAAGATGCATCGGTGGCAAACAAAGTAAAGAACGCATAACAGTTTTAGTTTGCGCAAATATGGCAGGAACAGAAAAGCGAAAATTGTTGGTTATAGGAAATTTTCGAATGTGAGCTAAGAAAGTGGGATAGGGAGTTAGAGAAGAATAGACGGAAAATTTTGTTGCTAGTGGACAACTGTCCGGCTCACACACGTCTACATTTCAATTTTATTAAACTTATTTTCCTACCTCCTAATGCCACAGCAACTTTTGCAACCTATGGACCAAGGCGTAATTCGCTGCCTCAAATCACATTACCGAAGACTTTTTTTAACTCGTTTAATTTACTGTCTCGAGCGTGAAATGGAATTTAAAGTTTCTTTGCTGGACGGCGTAATATTGATAAGCAAAGCTTGGCAAAAGGTGTCGTCAATGACTATCAAAAATTGTTTTGAACATGCTGGGTTATATAGTATGTTAGCACTGATTTTGATAAGGATGATGAACTTACTCTTGCACAATTGATTTTAAAACATAAAACTGATAATCATAACGATGATAACTTACTACTGCCAGTATGGGTAAAACAAAACAATGTAAATATATTTAACAACGAGAAAGAATAAATGGGTTACTCGGAATTTGATAACGATTTAATAACTAGTGACTTTCCAACTGATGCGGAAATTGTGTCAGAAGTTTCTCAGCAAGAACAAGAGGAACACGACAATGAGGCTGAAGGAGCAGAAGAATACGATTTATGGCGTGTTAAAGGACTCGAAGTTACACTGCCTGGTGGCTTAATTGGTAAAGCAGTCGTCTAGAAAACGGCAGATAGAGGTTCGAGTCCTTCTCCAGCGCAGAAATTTTTAATTAATTTCTGTGTATTTAATTAACGATGGGGTAGCAGAAAATAATATAATTTTCATTAAATTTCCCATCGTGAAACTAATTTATATAACGGGTGTTTTTTTTAGAGGTATAAAACTTTAAGTTGGCAACACTTTTTTAACTGGCGGCCATTTTGTCAGCTGTTAAGTGATTTATATTTAGTTTGGTTTGTCATTTCAACATGAATAGACTGACGCCTGAACAACGCTTGCAAATTGTGCAAATTTATTTTGAAAATCATGGTTCTGTTCGAAATACGTATCACGCACTACGTCAATATTACGGTCAACATAATCGCCCATCAGAGCAATTAATTCGATTAACTATGGAACGTTTTCGCACCACGTATACTCTAAATGATAACACACATCCAGAGAGACGTACAGAAGAAGTCATTGCTACTGTAGCGTAGAGAAAGACCCGAATCAGTCTATCCGCCATCGTGCACAGGAATTGGATATGTGTCCATCCACTTTATGGAAGATTTTGCGGAAAGATCTAGGTTTGCGTGCTTACAAAATCCAACTCGTGCAAGAATTGAAGCCACACGATCACCTAGCAAGGCGTAGATTCGGTGAATGGGCCCAAAACAAGATTGTCGTTGATCCCGATTTTCATAATCGAATTTTGTTTAGCGATGAAGCTCACTTTTGGTTGAATGGATACGTCAATAAACAAAACTGCCGTATTTGGAGTGATGATAATCCTCAAGTGTATGTTGAGACACCGTTATATCCAGAAAAACTGACTGTTTGGTGTGCTTTATGGGCTGGTGGAATAATTGGTCCGTACTTCTTTAAAAACGAAGCTGGCCAGAACGTTACAGTCAATGGTGACCGCTATAGAGCCATGATTACTGACTTTTTCGTTCTTCAATTGAACAATCATGATGTGCAGGAGTTGTAGTTTCAACAAGACGGCGCGACATGTCACACAGCTCGTGCCACAATTGATTTATTGAAGGAAACGTTTGGTAACCGCATAGTTTCACGTTTCGGACCCGTGAATTGGCCTCCAAGATCGTGCGATTTAACGCCGCTTGACTATTTTCTGTGGAGATATGTGAAGTCGCTAGTCTACGCCGATAAGCCTGAAACGATTGACCACTTGGAGGACAACATTCGCCGCGTTATTGCTAATATACGGCCACAAATGTTGGAAAAAGTCATCGAAAATTGGCCCTCCAGATTAGACTACGTCCGAGCCAGCCGTGGCGGTCATATGCCAGAAGTCATATTTAAATTATAATGCCAGATTATCTTTCGAATAAAGTAAATTTCATGTCAATTTAAAAAAATCATATTTGTTTTATTCCATTTCAAAGTTCTATACCTCTAAAAAAAACACCCGTTATTTATATATAATTATGACATCATAACCGAACTGCGGGTTTTTAAATAAATATTAGAGCTGTTCCATAATACGATTTATGGTGTGTTAAAGGACTCGAAGTTACACTGCCTGGTGGCTTAATTGGTAAAGCAGTCGTCTAGAAAAACGGCAGATAGAGGTTCGAGTCCTTCTCCAGCGCAGAAATTTTTAATTAATTTCTGTGTATTTAATTAATGATAGAGTAGCAGAAAATAATATAATTTTCATTAAATTTCCCATCGTGAAACTAATTTATATATTTATATATAATTATGGAATTTATAAAGTGTTTAATTGAGAAAAATGTATATCTGCCTGCTGTTGGATTATAATAGTAAAAGTATTCAAGACCTAATAATC